>PPHD01020937.1:0-13440 GCA_002909625.1 Bambusicola thoracicus | reverse complement strand
TGTCATAAATACACACATCACTGGCATGTAACATTGTTGTAACATGATGGAAACCACAGCAATGACAGCAGAGTAGCAAGGTGACATATTAAGTCACATTATGAAACAAAACTTTTGCTAGAAATTAGGAAACTCTCTCTTTTGTGTGCAATTTGTATGACTGAACAGTATCAGTAGTTTATTTCTCCATTCAGCGCCTTAAAGGTATATTAGCTAGTGATAAACTTAATGCAATTTTAAGTCTGTATCTGAAGCATACCATATTGGACTATCAAAGCTCTCCACACAACTGATAATACCTTTGGTATGTCTTAATAGCTTTGTTTTGTAGCTTGCTGTTAAGAATTCAATTTTAATTTGTGGATATTTCTCCAGAAGTGTTCAGGCTTCTATTACACATTAATTCCCATAGGCCAAGTATCTAAAAGTAGATATTCTATAAAATTTATGAGCTAACCAGAAAATGTCCATTGTTTCATAGTGGTTTGTTTTTCTTTAGTTGTAAGATAGGATTAGGAAAAACAGAAGTTTTACAGTTCTGTTTAGAATTGTTCAGGGCACATTTACTGAGATGATTAATTCCTTGTCTAATTCTTCTGCCAGGACAAGTATTAAAAGCAGCAATAGAGTAAAAAATTTCCAACTTCACTGAACTACAGGCATTGTAGGAAGGTCCATGAGAACTTGGATAGCATTTTTATCACATGTAATGTACAAATATGTCTAAATATTTTAATGTATATGTAAATATCTCTATATGTAAATATTTACATTGCATATGTATGTACATAAAGACATGAAAACTCAATGTACTGAATACATAGGTAGGTAAATATAACCTCTCTTTCAACCTTCTTGCTTTATGAAACTCTGCTGAGTGTGAAGTAGCATCTGTGAATCTTTCATATTGTCTCCATTTATGATTATCAGTATACAGGAAAAGCCATGCTATTATGTCATACACAACACGGTGCTGATAATATAGCCATCATAAACAGTTCATCACATGCTCATACATTCAGCAAGCTTTCAAGCTGTTTATACTAAAATAGTTTTCAAATCAAACTTCATTGGAAGACAAATAGTTACTGCAATATTCCAAATTTCACATATTTCAAATGTTATTTCATTGCACTGGTGGGTTATGGGAGCTAAGAAGATGTTTCAAATGAGGACAAACATAAGCATGAATATTAAAGTGCACAAAACAGTACTTTTAAAAGGATGTTTTCGGTCATGCAGCTCACTGTTTTATATATTTACAGAAATGATCACTATAGTAAAATATAATAGAGAAATGTCTTTTCCAAGGCCACATATTTCATTGATTCAAATCATAAGAGATTCAAAATTGTGCAGACTGTAAAGGAGACAAGAAGTAGGGGACTTGTGGCTGATACAAGGAAACAGACACTATCTGCAATAAACATTGCTTGGTAGGGCAGGTATATAAACTGCTATCCATTGGAAGAAAACGAATAGTGATAATGCAGATAAGACTGGAACTAGAGGCAAAATTCCTAGCTGATAGTGAAAATCATAATAGAAATGACCGAGCTACCAATTAATGGAGTTAAAAGCTGTAGTTTACTGTAGACTGTAAAGTGGGAGTGATACAAAATTCATCTAAATCTGAAAGTGAGGGTAACTCAGCTTGATAATAATACTATAAATGTCAGTTATTTTCTTTGTAATAACTTAAACTAATCTAGGTAACATTTGCACAGTATTATGTGTTTTTATCCCACAGCCCATCTATCTCATGCATAATACCAGTATTAAGGCTGAAAACAAAAGAATGGGTAAAAAAGAAGTGGTAAGAACATCATTTTGTGACAGATATACACAAAAAGGACTTAGATCAGGTACTGTGGACAAAATTCACTGCTCACATAGCTCAAACAAAAATCTGGGCAGCCACACTTGTTTTTAAAATAAATGAAGCGAAGGCTGAGGAAAGTATATCTATTTTTCCTCTTGAACAGAGGAGAATGCGCAGATGTTGTTTCTTCTTCCAAAATTTCTGTTTAAAGAAACAATTTAAATTGGTCTAATCCTCTAAAGCAGAACTTTCATCACTTTTTAAAGAATACCTGATGGAACAAAGAACAGAGATTGAATGTGTGGATGTGTGCTGGTTATTTTTTCCTCATCCAGCAGCTGGTTTACTTATATAGGGCACAGGAAGAAAAGCAACAATGCAAAGGATGAAAAAGTTGTTGAAAATATATATTACATTCCTTTCCACTAGAGAACAGTTCAATAATTCCAACATACACTTTTATAATCTTCTGCCTTCATTTCTGTTTTTTCTCTTTTTTTCTCTTTTCTCTTTGGTTATGCAAACTCGTTCTCTTGACAAAGCTAAGAAGCTAAAAAGACTTAGGTCACGATTAAGTGCTCTAGTACCCAGGACTATAATGCAAACCTATGGAAATGACTCGGCTACACAGTTAATGATGGGTATATATGATTCCACTGCTTTTAGGGACATTTAGTAAAAATAGCATAGTTGCATAGCTCTTATAGCTCATAAGCGTAAAAGGACTCAGTTAAATTTGCAGTATGTGGGGCATTTGTTATCTGAATTGAACATTAAATAACAGCATTATGTTACATTTATTTTCTTACAGAATTTTCTTACAGTAAAAGATAAGGTGATGAACTAGGTTAGGTTTTTCAATAAGTTAAAACAGGCATGAATTACACAAAATGTTCATAGCTTAAATGAAGGCTGATAAAATATCTGTGTCTTAATCTCTTTTGCTGATAAGGACCAATAAAAATGACCATTTACCCAGATGTGACTAGTGGGTACAATTCCTTCAGTGAGCAGAGATATGCCTGCTAAAGAAACATCAGAAGCAATGCATAATTCTTTCAACTGATGTACATAGTTGTGATGGAAATCAGAAATATACACAGCAAATCATCTAAGCTGGTTAATCACATTTTCAAATTTACAGAAGTTTGTAGTTAAATAAATACAGCCTTCATAAGGGCCCACACGTGCACAGTAGGTAGCATATTAATACCTAAGCTACTTTTAAATTCCAGTATTAAAAAAAAGGAAGGAAGGAGTACTTAAGCCACGACAACATATTGATGGCACTGCAAGTAGAAAAAGCAAATCTGGCATCTACTTTCAGTCAGAATACATAGACTTTTTCACTCTGATATTTGGGAGCACTCATAAGAAAGGAAAGGATATAGTTTCTCACCTGCCTTTCATTCATTTCCCACCTCTTCTCCCTGGATAGCTGAAGCTGGGGCAGAAGATTCATGATGCCAGACGAAGGAGGGCTGTTAAGAAAAGCTGACTCCTAAGTTTCGTGTGTGGGATGCTGAAAAATGTGGGTTCAGTTCCTTAAATTGTTTGTAAATTTTACAGCTGCTGGATTAAATATATAATAATCCCAGGAAGGGTGGTTCTGTGAACTCACAGCTCTCATCATGTTCTGCCTTATACAAGAACCACTCCCCTTAGATCTTCAGGAATTACATCAAGGAGCTGAAATATATTCACTAGCATCACCAAAGGAATGAAATCTGAATGAGCTATACAGCCTCTGCAGTTCTAGAACTGAGTGAAATAAAGTAGGGTAGTGAAGAATAAACTCACTGCCAGGATGTCCTTGGGATTTGTCTATGTTTTATACAAGATCTAGGCATTTAAACCCAGAATATTTACAATGCGCTGAAGGGATGTATGCAACATATGTGAGGATTGAAGTACAGTGCATGGCTGGTCCTTCCCAGGTAACATGAAGTGGCTTCCAAACCCCATGCATTTTGTTTTTATTTCCAGTAAGTTTCACAGGGTTTATGATGCAGCAAGGATTTTTGTCTGAATTTTGGATGTCCTACAAAGAACTTCTATGAGGATATTTCTGAGATATGGTGAGAAATGTAGATGAGATGCTGATGCAGCCATTTCTTAACTTAGGAAACTTTCAGTTTTTCTATGGAAATCAACTGGCTTGAACCACAGTCATGAAGATTTGTGAGTGCTGCCCAGGGACAACTCGATTAATTCCACATTATTCTATGCCCTCTAAACAAGATAGTAGGAGCTAGAGCCACAGTTTTGTATATTGCAAGGCATTCCAGAATGAAAAATTTGGTCAAAATTGTTAGTTATACAGTCACAGGAGAGACGAAGTGAATCCTGGCAGTATTCTTTAATGTTGTACACTGCTACTGTGTTACAGTAAGAGAAAAGAAAAGGGAGGAAAAACAAAGAAGTAATGTGATAGCACATATTAAAGGATATACAAAGATATTTCTTGAATCACTTCCTTTTTGTCCCCTTGCAGGCTATGAAAATCCTTCCTTTAAAATCTAATTTTTTGTATCTGCTTTCCTGTACAAACTTTTCCTATGGCGTTGTATTCTTTTTATGCCTCAGCAGATGCCATCAAAGAAGCAGAATACACATTTGTATTTGTTCTGCAGTCCCAAAGTGTTTGCTTCATTTCCTCTTTTCCCACTGCTCTCAGCTCCCCTGTTTAGAAACTGTTCCTCAGAGTGCCATCTGGGTTGTGCTCAGTACCTGAGATGATTTATCAGCAATTCTAACATCTTTCAGATATAGAGGGTACAGAGAAAACATACTAATAGGGGGAAAAAAAGGGAGAAGGGCACAGGAAAACATCCAGAGCTTTGGAAAAGATTTAGAAGTAAAGCTAGCCTGACAAAAATATAAAATACTTGGAAAACAAAAAAATAACATATCTAGGAGAAAAAATAATACCGGAAGGAACACAGATAGATCTCAGTAAAGAGAGGCTATTTCTGACGTCCATGCCCAACCATTTTTCCTGCAAATTTGTGTGTTAGAGGTTCTGACAAAAACATGCTCCTAATAAGTTCAGACAGAAGAGGAGGGTTGTCTAAGTCCTTGAGTGTGAAAGAAATCTAATATCTTTATTTATAGTGCCTTTACTGCCTGCCAAATATATTCACTACTTCCCAATAATACAGAGATAATATTTCAACTGTGAATGTACAGTTTGCAAATTGAACGCAAGCTTAAAAGAGTTGCTGGTTGCTGGTTAGGGGTATTTGGCAAAGAATGTGTCACTCTGATTAAACTCACTTGTCCTTGAATCACACAAAATATGGACTCATTGCCACAATTACTGCCCTAGGGAAAGAGCTTGAAACAGAGACTGATGCTGTCAGCATAAGGCTACTGCAACAGCTTATCCTTTCTCATTAAGCAACACAGCACTGGCTCTCTGGATTCTGCATCTTACTGTTATTTTTTGAGACATGGCAGTCTCTGGTAGACTTAAAAATCTAGGAGGAAGGTGATGCTTTATGTCATCTTTGAATGAGCAGCAGCAATGAGAGTGGTGGTAATGTAGACTGTATGTGCCAGCCAAGACGTTCCATGATGGTGGTGCAAGAAAAACTGGGCAGTACAGAAAGCCAGCGAGTACTGGGAGACAACACTGACCATGCCATCTCCTGGTGGGGAGCCTGGGAGGGAAGAGCAAGTCCAAAGAGCTCAACCAGCATCAACAGATGGTGGTGAGGAAAGCAGCACAACTTCTCAGGGCTGTGTGACTGGGATCTCTTGGCTAAGTTTCTGCAGCAGCATTGGCTGAAGGAAATGATGGAGAGCCAGAGAGTGAAGCAACCAGAGAACGCACACACTCTCCCTGACTGCAGTATGACTAGTTCTGCTGGAAGCCCTCCAAATTAACACACAGCTCCCCAGACTAGTAGAATAATGTTTCTGTAAATGAGTTATTATGTTTGGTATAAGTATATAATTGCATGTGATCAGTGTCAAGGACTATTAACACTGAATTTTCACTTGGCAAAAAAAGACCATTGAAGAGACTGATGGGCATGCTATGGGTGGTCAGCTGGAACCTGAATAAAAGAGATCTCTGACATTGGTAAAATAGTCACTAACAGCTAAAATGCTTTGTGCTTCTTTTAATTTTCTTAGCAGAATATCGGGGCAGTGTAGGGTTTATACAAACCCTGGTTCCCTTGGCCTCACTCCTTGAAGTAGCAGCATGTCCTGCTCTACCAGCCTGCACCCTCAGGGGATCTCCTTTCACTTCTAAGGCAGTCCTCCCTTTTCTAGCTACACTGAATTCAGGGGCAGAATCAATAATGTGATTAGTATATGAATAATTTATATCCACAAGGACCATTCCCTGGTCTCTCAGAGGAATTTATGAGAATGATGAAACTATTTTGTGGACTCAGCTTCCAGTTTTGTAGAGCCACTCTGCCACTTAGCAATAGCCAGAGTCACAGGACAGCCTATTTTTCTTTAAAAATACAGCACGTATCTCAGCTGTACATGTTAATCAAAATTTAATTCTGCAGGCAAGTATTATCCCTCATTGATGTTACAGAGACTTTTTTTTTTTTTTTTTTTTTTGTTATTTTACTCCTCATTTTTCCCCTAATTCTGTTCTAGATATAGGTGACTATATAATAGCTCCTGTTTTATTAAACAAAAGATATACTGGATTTAATTCTAATCACATTTCTATTGGATTTAGAGCTGTTCAACTTCATTGGCTTCTGTTGAATCATTGCCGACTTACGTTACATTGAGTATGGCTACACTAGCCATTATCCTGGATTTCAAGTAACTCTAAAATCATGCCCAGGTGTTTCTGCTAAGTTAACCCATAGAAGTAGTCAGGTTAGACATCCTAAGTCCTGCTAAGAAACATTTTTTCCCATCTATTTTTTAGCTCACCAAGTTTAAAACCCAGGTTCCTCTTTTGCTTTTTACATTTCAACCAATTCATTCTAATAACATCTCCCTGTAAAAATGAGATAACATGCTGTAAAGATAAAAGTGTACCAATGTGCACATTTCTGAATATCCGCATTATGGGGGTTCTGCATGTCATAGCTGCTGTGCTATAGAAGATGACTTGAAATAAGCTCTCTAAATGATCTACACATCAAATGCTCTGGAAATGTAAAAGAGGGGCTTAGAACGTCAGTAGCTTGGCTAGCTCGCCATCTATTGTCCCTGGTCTCATTTCTATAATATGTATAGTGACAGCAATTGCTAAAAGGCATCTGTTGTCAGAGTTAATAAATCTCTAAGAGAACTTTAACGAAAAATCACATCTTATTGCTGGAAAGTTTCCTTGTCATATTTATTTTGTGAGTATAGGACTACTATAACAGTGTTTTAACACAGTAATGTCTGCTGGGTCATATGTGGAGTCCATTTTCATACAAAATATGCCATTTCACCATCTCTGGCTGTTGCAGAAGTTCACAGTGGTTATAGAGGGGGAAAAGGTTGGGATACTGACAGTGTGCTGGAGGCTTTCAAAGAACAGATGTCAGCTAGACATAAAAAACAAAAAAACAAAAAACAAACAAAAAACTTGGCTCAGCTGAGTTTACCTTACAGACATCCTTGGGATATTAAAAACAAACCAAAGCAAAATTAACAAAGAAGTCAACAAAAAAATCCACCCAACCAACCAAAAACCCCAACCCAAACCAACCAACAAAGAAAAACCCAACAAACTGAAACCCCCAAATCCCAGCATCTTGACTTCTGTTCCCCATCATATAGAATTAATTTGTTGCTGAATTCATGCTTGATCTAACACCCTTGAATTTAATGTCTTACACCAGGGATGAATTCAGCCCTCGGTCTTTAAAGCAATCTTTCCCCTTGTGTGAAACAAAAACACCATATGGTGAGTCCTTGGCTTGATATCCATAGCTGAGCTTGCTGTTGTTCCTTTCAGATTCTGTTGGTGGAAAAGGTTAAAGCCTGCAGAGCTGCTTCAGTCAATGCCAAACTGCCACAACAGGGGGTGAGAGAAGAGTATGTGGGGGAGCTGCATGCATCTGAGCCTGCTGCTCATGCTCCAGGAGCTGCACATTACACAAGCTGGGCTGTTTACACAGAGAGAAGCTGAGCCCTGTGGGGAATCAGAACAATCCTCTTCCCCAGAGCTCCTGTTCAGCTGTTCCTGAAGATCACTCTGTGAGGCGTTCCTCCTTGAAAGCGCTCCAGAGAAGAGCAGAGTGTGAGAGTGTCCTCCTCACAACATCTCAGCCATAAACCTTTGGGGAATGATGACCAGTAAGAAGGTAAGCAGGAAGGCAGACCAGTGAAGTGCTTTTGAAACAGAGCACTGCATGTATTCACACAAAGTCTGAGGATCTTCGCTCAAAAAATCTCCTAGTGATGCTGATCCCATAAGCAAAGAAGTAGTGGTTATCCTCTCTTTGCATCCATCTTTGTGGTGCTCATACAGCTGTTTCCCACCTGTCAACTGGGAGCAACATCCTTACTTTATGTGAGATCATCTGAGAAATTAGTTGCTGCACTTCCTGTGAGCGTTATTCATACTAAAAATAATTCAAAAGAAGTTATTTCATGCATTCACACATAATTTATAGCACAGCACATTACTGACAGGCCTCTCAGCAGCACAACATTAAAGACCTCCGCTGAAAATCAGCGTCCAAAGAAGTTTTTCTTTACACAGGTCAGCACTCAGTGCAATACTGTACAAGTCCTATTGCAAAGCAGGAGGACATGTGAGTATGACCACATCACTTTCTTCCAAGTTACTCCACTGTTTTCTTCCCTAACACATACCCACTTCCAACACTTTGCCCTGAACTGCAAAGCTGTGTTTCTGCTTTTGCCTCCTGCCCTGAAGCAGGATTTGCCCATGGTTGGTCAGCTGTGCCAACTTGTGTACAGCTGTTTGTCTCCTTTCTCAAGTGTATTTCCAGTCTCTCCTCTAAGTTGCATGAAGAATGCTTTCAGATAAAAAATGTCAGTTCACTGTTCAGCTTTCTTTTGTGAAGCTGTTGTAATAGTGAAGAAAACTTCCACCGTTGGCTTTCAAAAAGACTAAATAGAGATTGTTTTCTATTTCAGAACGTTTTCAAATGTAAGGAAAGATTCAAATATCATTATATAAAAAGAATGCCTTTGTTTTACACAAAGTTTTAGAAGGGACTGAATTTATTTTGCAAATAAATTAATTAGTCTTTCAGTTGGAAATTGATCCTTTAGGAAATTTTCATGCTGTTTTAAATCATGCTCTTGTCCCAGCTGAGATCAGAAACAAAGTTAGAGGCAGCTCTTGAAACTTGTATCATTAACATTCACAGGGCATTTACTGCACAAGAACCATTAAAAGATTTATTTCAGTGTTACTGGTGTGGGGTTTTTTTCCTCTGATTTTTAATAATTGATGTCTTTTCTTCCTGCAGAATGAGTTGATGCTCTCACAGTATTGCAGAGAGGAAAATTCACTCAACACAACTCAGTTCTGGAGATAAACCTGCCTTATGGCCCTCCTCAGCTGAATGTGAGAGGCAAATTTGTCTGGAGAGCAAAAGTAGAACAGAAACTAGGTTTAAGTCTTACAACTTCTGTCCTGATGGAGATCTCAGGCAGATGACTATGGGACGGGAGGTTAAAATCTTCCATGTATCCTCTGTGAATACCTCTCTCCTCTCTTTTATTTTTACAGAATAATCACTTACTTTCTCTTTCACAGGATTCCTGACTCACTGAGTGCAATGAAGGGAAGAACTGCCTCTGTCATTGTTTTTTTTTCCTGCCTGCTTTGCTGTCAACCTGTGATCTTCGGCTTTATTTACTGCCAACTGTTCAGACTCTGCTGTGAGGGCAGAAAACACACGCAATTTTCCATTCTACCTGTGAGGTGAGAGTGTGGTACAGTTCTCCTTGTACTAATCGAGACATGAAGGGCAGTGAGATTTCTGTTACAAAAGAAAGCTGGTAAGAAAGCTTATAAAAGGAGTAGCTGATGGTTTTTACTCTCTGTTTGAGCCAGTATTAGCATAGTGTGAGATCCAAAACTAAGCAGAGGATTTCCAAGCTTTGATGACTGATGTTTCTCCAGAACCTGTGGGTATATTTCTATAACTGGAGAGATGCTTTAATGAGAAATGTGAAAAGTGCTATGACTTTTTGCACAGGTTAGTAAATTGACTGTATTTTGGTAAGCACAAAATGTAACATATACTTTCCTGAGCAAAAAGTAGTAGTAGATTGGAAATCCTGTTACAGAGCCTCTTGGTCTCAATGTGACACAAGTAAAACAAATATTAGTCCTAACTGTCATTGTTGGAAAAGACAGAACAACAGCATCCATAGTCATGAAAATATTTTAAGTTATGGTGGTTATTTGTAATTTTCGGTATTCAGGATCTAGACTTTTGCTACTTTTTGTCTCCTTTGGTTTCCTATATACTAATGTATCTACACCAAAGCAGAAAATCTGTGTTAGCAAGATAATGGGGTTATTCTTTTCAAGATAACAGTTTTGTTGTTTTGAATAAAAGCGCTTTCTCTGTCTCTTGACTGCTGCAACTCATATGAAGATTATGAGTCACCAAGCAGCACTGGGACCTTTGTAAACTCAGAATAGGAAAATAGATTTATGAGAGCTTATCCATTTGGTGCTGGAGACTGTTCCAAAACTGAAAGCATAGTCCAAGCTTTCATATAATTGTTTTGAAATGATGGCTGACAGAGAATGTTTAAAGGGCAATTTAGGTAGAGCAGGTGAAACAGCAAGATCTGAAAACCCCGTTTACCATAGGAAGTAGCTGTTTAGCCCAAAGGGCCTCCCTTCTTATTCCATTTCTTATGTATACAAAAACTAGATCTGGAATTACTGATGCAGATAAGATACCTTTGGAGAAGCCCTGAGGTGCCTAAGTTCAAATCCTCTTTCTTTCACAAATGCAAACTGGCATCCCCAGGATGTGTAGGTATGCAAAGAACACAGGCTGGGGCTTTTCCTCTAATTGCTGAAACTGTGGGGTAATCAACCGAATATTCCACTGAGCTCCTATCCATCTGCCATATTACACAATTTAATAAAATGTACTTTTCTGAATTCTCAGACAAAATTTGCACATCTGTTTGCTGCGTTAGCCATCTGGGTTTGTAAGAGTATATTGGAAGCATTTTAAAAAAGATATTAAATGTATTTCAAGAAAGTGTATTTCTTTGAAATAATCTATCTGAAAAATACAATCTCCAAGAGTGGATCTAAGATTTACAACTCATTTTACTCACCTTCAGCTGGTCTCAAATGATAGAATGATTGCTGGGAATCATGAGCACCAGTAGTTATTAGCTACAGGAAATAGGTCTGGACAATATCTGTTTCTCCTGCCATGGTTATATCTCCTCAGATATACAGCAAAGGTTTCAAGCTACAGAGGGGGAAAAAAAAGGTGCTTTCACTGAACTATGATTTGTTAGTCCTTTTAAGAACTTTTAAGTTCAGAAGCACTTACAGTTCAGGGCAGTGCTTGCTCATGATGAGAACATCAGGAAGTTCACCTTACACAAGTTGTTGCTTTTTCATTCTGTGGCTGGAGCTAAGCAGCCTACAGCCATATTCATTTTCTTGGAAATGGGCTTCTGAATCTGTGCTTGTTAATGGTTAAAAATAACTGAGAAGAGAGAGATCTGCGAAAGAAGAAAAAGGGTCTTTGGATGTATGTTAATTTATCCTAGATAAGAGCTTTGTTCTATTTCATTCTGAATTCCAACTTCTTCCATTTAAATGAATTGAGAGGACTAGTAGAAATATTTATAAAAAAATAAGAAAAAGATCAAACAGAAACAAAAAGAAGACTTGAAAACTAAGAAATAAAAGCTAAAACAGTGTAACTCTAACATTCATTAAAGATCTGCTAGAATACCTAACTCTGCTTCTAACTTAATCATACCTAAAGCAGGTAGAATGGGCTCAAATCAATTATCTACTGCAACTTTCTTGCGCATTCATTGATAGGTAGATAGATATTCAAAGATATTCTAAGGATAGAAGGGATTTGATATTAAGTATACGTTGTGACTGGTAAAAATAATACAGTCTAAAAGCCATCTTTTTGAATCCAGTAGATTGAATTCAAGTAAATATTATATTTTAGTAAAACATTCTGTCTTGATTTAAGATAAAAAGAATGAAGAATTTGACAGTTTCTTTGTTAATTTGTTCCAAATATTTAGTTTACCTCTTGTCCTATCACTACACTCCCTGATAAAGGGTCCCTCTCCAACTTTTTTGTAGGTCCCTGTTAGATACTGGAAGATCGCTAGAAGGTCTCTCCGGAGCCTTCTCTCCTCTAGGCTGAACAACCCCAGTCCACTCCACCTTTCTTCACAAGAGAGGTGTTTCAGCCCTCTGATCATCTTCCTTTCTGGACCTCTCTGAATATGCTCCAGCATCTCCATGTCTTTCTTGTTGGAGACCCCAGTCCTGGACACAGTACTCCAGACAGGGTTCACAAAGGAAGAGCAATCACCTCCCTCACCTTCCTGGCCACCTCTCATTTATGCAGCCCAGGTTATAGTTGTTTTTCTTTGGGCTGCAAGTTTATGTTTCTGTCCCATGTCAAACTTTTCATTCACCAGCACCCCTCAAGTCCTTCCCTGCAGAAACACTCAAAAGCCCCTCACCTCACGCTGCATGACAGAGCACGTCCTACTGAAATTACCATAGAATTGGCCAAGTTTCCTAAATTTTTATGCTTATGTCTCTTTAACATGTCCAATAGTACTAACTGTGTGTATTAACCAGGTATGTCAACTTACAGTTACTAAGCATACACTTTTTACACAGAATGATACTGCATATGGGTGTAGATTACAGCAGAATGCCTATTGGCTTATATATTTGCAGTCTATAGTTTGCTACTTTAGTGTGTTTTATTGAGAAATAGTATTTTGTTTCTGAGAGAAACAAGGTGCAAGGCTTCTCTGCTCTTTTTCAGTTCACTGAATGTGAAGGAGTAACAAGGGGTTTCAGTTTCCAGTTTCACTGAAATATTATTTTCCTGGGTAGTTATGCAGGGAAGTTAAATTTTATTGTTATTACATACAGTACGCAGTTTCCACAAGGGGTAAATGATTATTAATATCAGATTGTCCACATTTAATGAGCACCTGCTATGCAGAGTGGGTCAGTGTTTTTGATGAAACATTACAAAACACTTATTGTAATTAGTGTAATTAGGTCTTTTAAATAGCTGCCCTATCTGTAGAAAATCAGATTCTCAAACTTACTTTGCAGGTGGTTATAATACCCACTGGTTTAGACGAGTTTCTGGCTGTTCAGGTGACATTTATTAAATCCTCAGTCCTTCTGGAGACGTGCCTAGCAGTAATAGTTACAACAGTACAGAAATGTTCTTACTTTCTCAGGCCAGTCGCCCATTTAGACTTCTGTACTGTCTTTGACAATGGCTCACGCCAAATAAATCATAGGGAGATGCAAAAGACTGCCTCTAGAGAACTACAAAGATTTGTCCTTGACTGAATGTTTCTCTTTAATATTCCTCAGCTGGATGCAATTTAAACACATATCTCAGTTTTAAGACAGGTGGCTCTTGTCAAGTTTAGGTCTTTCTTTTTTTTTT
>PPHD01020936.1:0-13440 GCA_002909625.1 Bambusicola thoracicus | reverse complement strand
AGCGTTTGGCTAGTTGCTCATCTGGTATAAACAGATGTAGGTCTATAGATTTCAAAAGAATGAACTTCCACCAGATAATGATCAGACCTGCACTCTGAACCACTGTTTTGTAAACTGAGGCGGTAGGTGGTTTGTGAGCAGATCAGCCCACCATACTGAGGATAGTAACCCTGCAAAACAGTACTAAAAATATGCTGTGGCTCTTCTTGAATCAGAGCCTTAACCAAGAGCAGAGTTAGAGTAAAATTTTGACAAGTAGCTCACAAGCCTGTGACTGAACAAATAATCTGCTTCTGACTGCCCACATTCAGCTAATTCAGCTAGTGGTTGAGGTGGGTATTGATACTGCATAGCATTTATGTAAATTATTATATCTGAGTTAAAAAATTCATCCCCATTCCTAAAAAAAAAGGGAGGAAAGCAGCAACATCTGCATGAGATCTTTAAAAAACCATCACACTGAAGATAAAGCACTCTCTTGTGATTTGTGTGTATCGCTTAACCATATCAAGCTTGGAAAGAGAATGGCAGAACATAAATTAAATAAAGAATGCCTGCAAAAAAAATGCCTTTGTAGTCAACTGAGAGAAAAGGACATGTTCAGTGCACAGTTCGTCTGTCCTGTTTTAGTTGTCAAAGTCAAAGATGAAATGAGTCTTGACCTAGATGTGCTGACTTCCTCCACTGAATGCACAAGAAAACTAAGATGACCAGCAAGGTTGAATTAATCAGCTCAATTCTCTCCTTGCTGTCTGAGCAAAGGACAGGGAACAGAAGAATCTGTAAGCTTAATAATATACAGAACAATTGTCTTCATAGTGAATGCTTTGAGCTTAGGATGAGAAAATGATATTACCTGATGTCTATGTACGAGATTCATATATGAAATAGTTGAAAAATGCACTCAGTCCCTAGCTGGCAGGTGAACATAGCGAAATGCCTCCTCAGCAATGCGCAGACACTTGCTAACACCCTCCCCAGAGATGAAAGGATTTCAGGCTCCTGACTTACAAGCTCGCTCCAGAAGTGGGTCAAGGCTGGGATGTGTGCCCAGGTCATTTAACTGGGTGACAGGGGCAGCTCTCAGATGGACCAATACCTTGAACTGAGGATTGATCCCAAGTGGCTAAGCTCTCCCTCTCACTACTTTATTTTTCTAGTGAAAGGAAGTCTGACTTTTACAAAGCCTGCTATATGAAACTATCTAAGTTAATAACCATGAGGGATTTCACCCATGCAAACTCTGTTCTTGTTGTCTGAGTAACAAAACATATCTGTGACACACATTTCTGGTTTAGCTAGTTGTGAACCAAAGCACAAACACAAACCTTTACAGAGATCTGTACAACAAAGTTCAGCTAACTGCTTGACAAACAATGAAACATCAAAACAACACTCATCATCCAGCTGTTGATTTTCAAAGACAATTGGGCATCATTATTTCCTCTGTATCACCTGGTTTCTTTCAAGAAACAATAAATCCTATATTCCTCCATGCCATAATCCAGCACTTGTTAGACTTACAGCTCTCAGCTGCCCCAAAATACCAGAAATAACAAGAATCTCTTATTCTTGGGTAGGGCAAGAAATGGCCCTACAGTGACCTGTAACATTCCTGAGCCCTTATAAAGAGGGTGAGAAGATGGCTGCGTCTGCATGGCTGGCTCGGGAGGCAGAGCGTGTGCCCGTGTGCCTGAGAGACAGCCAGGTCCCATTTTCCATAACGGCAGAGCAGGTGACAAAACTATGTGCTTATGTTTATGCTGGCAGAATACTTGTACTTACATGGACTTTCCTAAAAGAAAGCTATTTCTGGATGGATAACTGCGGATAAAATGATTGCAGGGGCACAAGAGGAAAGAACTATCAACAGGAGAGAAGAAAAAGCTGGTAATGGTGGACCAGCAGCTGCAGATGGAGACCAAGGTTAAAGTGGAAATAAAAACTGATAAACTGGATGCAAAAGATGTCCTACCAACCATCTCCCACAAGATACTAATCTTTGGGAGCATGGATATAGATGTGTTGGCAAGATCTCACCCATTTACATCAAAAGCTGCACATGGGGAAGATTATTAAGAACGCGGAGGAGGTCATTGTTGACTATTTAGCCCATGGATCCTGCTGACTGCTGCACTGCATCCACAGTGTTTGGAGCAGCAACTTCAGATGCGGTGCTTTCGATGGAGCCCAAGTTTTCCTACCAAGCCTCACACAACGGAGTGATAGCACACAGACATGGTTCTGCCACAGTTTCTGTACACGAGGCTGTTCTTTGGAGCAGTTCACTGATGACAGAGAGAGTATCATATAATCACAGAATGATTAAGGTTGGAAAAGACCGCTAAAATCACCAGTCAACCCATCCCCGCCATGCCCACTGACCACATCCTTCAGTGCCACATCCACACAATTCTTGAACATCTCCAGGAACAGTGACTCCATCACCTCCCTGGGCAGCCTGTGCCAGCATCTCATCAAACAGATAATGTAAACAGACAATGATTTGGTACATCCTAGGTCCCATGGGACATGTTGAGTTCCTTCTCCTTCCTACCACCATCAGGCAGAACTTAAGGAAACCACAAGACTGGGAAACTGAAGAGCTAGATCACATTGCTTTATACACAGTTTTCAATTTCTCACATGAACAGACAGAAGAGGGATAGCTAACTCTCATTCTGAATTAAATCATAAACCTACTAAAAGGCACATCACTGAAAGTCATCACCAGCAAGCAGCACCCACCAAGGTGGTTCCATCTGAAGGACTAATATGGATGACTTCATTAACCAGGCTTTTCCAGTTCTCATCAGAGATGCTATAAGGTATGTCTGGAGGATGAGAGGAATTGTCCAACGTCCAGCACTTGCTTCACAGAAGTGCTCCTGAAAAGCTGAGATTTCTGGTGCTGTGATGTTGTATTAGGCGCCTAATACAACAGTGTGATTCTGACTGCAGTCCACCATATCGTCAGCCATAATCAAGAGGACAGAGTCTCACAGGAAGAAGAAATCTCAGCCTTAAGGAGCTTTATGTCAAAAACCATATATACACAAGGGCATGAGACCGAGGTATCATCAAGTACAATGACAAACACATTCTTGATTCATCTTTGCAGAGTAAGATAGAGGACAGGGTGAAGGTTATGTGCCTTTACTCTTCCAATTCAATTTGCTTGAATGTTATCCATTTAGTACACGGTTGGGAACACAGCCCTCCTTTTCCTGACAGTAAACTGTTACTGTATGTGTGATCAGAATTACAAAGAAACATTCTAATGATGATAGAATACAGTGCTTTAAGCCTCCACAAACACTATTATACAAAACAGTTAAGTTTTTTGTACACACTGTATGAATAAACATAACAAATTGCTGAGCTCACAAAAATTATAAGCAGTCACTTGAAATTTTCAAGGAGGCAGCAAAAAAATCTGAAGAGGGATTGCTTATGTTACCAAAGATTGTCTTGTGTAAAATATTCAGCACTGGTTGGAATCTAACTCCTCTAGGAAGGGAGAAGTGAAATACCAGAAACTTATAAATACAATTAAATGACCACAGCTGTTACTGCTGACACAGATATACTGGCACAGAAGACATGCTGAATCGTTTGTTTTGATAAATTTGTACAAATAAGCTCCATCAGTAAAATCACTTTTACTCATCTTACTTCAGCCCACTTCAGAGTTGCATCAATTTACTGGCATTGGTTACCAAACAGTCAGTACAAAAACTTCTCTGCAGGTCAGTCAACCACTGTCCAGTGACTCCAGTTAAGTCCAGTAAAGGAAGGAACCTGACCCAGAATTTTCCAAAAGGATCAACTGAAACACTGTGCTTCAGTGTCACCTTCCAGAAGGGTGTCTTGAATGCCTGACAAGCAGTGCACAGGGGGAAGCTCCCAGTATTTGTGATGTGCGCCAGCATTTCAGATTGCTTTACACATAAAGGAGAGGAAGCGTTTGCAAGACAGTAGTTTAAGCGGTCCCACAAAGCACAGGGAGTGAGTCCTACACAACTTCTATCTCCTGGTTCTATGATGTGGTCCTTCAGCTTTGTTGTGACAGCCAAGTGGAAGATAAAATAGGAATTCAAACAATCACAGAACAACACAGGAAATCTCGGCAAAATACGTTTGATTTGGGAACGGCGCAATTGAAATAATAAAATAAAAATGCTCATTGGTGGCTCATCATTCCATGTTAGGAGGGCATTTTTGTCACAGAAGTGTTCCCGGTGAGCTGAGATTTCTGGCACTATGTGGTGTGATTCTGACTGCAGCCCCCCAGATTGTTGGCCAGGATCTCAGTAAAGAGCACAGAGACTCACAGGCAGTGTGAATGTTAAATACGCATTTGCAACAATTTCTTTAAACTTGCCTTGCTGTGTCACCAGTACCAAAGCTGATCTCTTGTCAGCACGCTCTTCCACACAACTGCATATAACTGCTACAAGCAGCGCAGTATGTTCTGTAATTACAAAGCCTTCCTGCTTTGTCAAAAAGTACTGTGCCTTAGCACTGTGTGGAGCTCAAAACAGAGGTATTCAGAGAGTCCGTAGCACATAAGGAGCAAAAAATAATTTGAACTGCCATTGAGATCCTGCTTCGAGCAGATTTAGGATTAGCCCAGTATTGAGCAGGCATGAAGGTAGGGACCTTCCCCAGCCAGAGAGGAAGCCTGTAAGGAAACTCCAGGGAGCACTGGGACTGTGGAGGAGCACAGGGGCTGGACTGATGCTTGCGGCTGCAGGAGGATTCCCTGTGTACCCCCACTGTCTGTGGCTGCATACTGAGGAATTCCAAGAGAGCTGCCAAGATCTGTAAAAAGTAACATCCTCGCTCCTTTGTCAGCACTGGCAAAAACAAGGTCTGCGTTCCTTCGATGGGAGCAGGAACAGGAAGCACGAGTGCTGCCTTCAGTTCTTGTCTTCAGTAAGCTGAATCATAAAGAATTTGTAGGAAAGCAGTGTTCATCTTCGCAGCACTTGAGCATCTCTTCTCATTTCAGGCGATGTCTGGCATCAGGGCAGAAAGGTGTCTTCAGTAAAAATCAAAGAAGCAGTAGGAGAACAATCAAAGCCACACGTTTAGCTGCCTCAGGTTACACAGTAGTATTGGGGAGGGCAAGCATTCACTCCATCCATTTGTCCAGCAGAAGACACTCCACCCCTTCACGTAGGTGTATTGCACTCCTTCTTCAGAAACTTATCGAATCGAGGTGTAGGCAAAAGTCAGGCCAAGCACTCCCCAAGCAGCCATTTCACACTCTACTTGTGCCCTGAGATGTCCCTGGGGCTGCAGTCAGGTGCACGCCTTGGTGGGATGAGATACACAGGGACACATCCCAGGGACATACGCTCCAGCCCAAAGAGATGCTCTGGAGGAGGAGTGGAACTGGGGCTCCCTCAGCCACAAAGCCACAGCCATCGCTCGCAGCAGGGCTGGGCACAATCTAGCACGCATCAAGTGGACAGCTTTAATAAAGGACACCATAACCTGGCCACGTCCTAATCCTGCCACTGTGTTTGGCAGCCAGTGACACTGTACTCCTCTAAAGGCAGACAGAGCACAGATGTAAATGGCACTGTGAAGCAGAATGGGTAGGGCAGGAAGGCACCCAGCCCCACTTCGGTACAAAACCGCTATGGTACTTGTTAAGCCAAGGAGACAAGAGTTCCCCTTCTACGCAGTGGGAAGAACGTGGTCATAGCAGCTCACTCATTACAGCGCAGCGTAAGGCAGAAATGGGCACTGAGCTGCACGCAGAATGAGCATTCCGCACCTGATCGTGTCAGATGCAACTGGCACAGCGAACAGCTTTTACAGGCGGCTGTAAGCCTCTCCTCCATCAGTCACGACAGAGAAGGCAGAGGGCACCTCTTCAGGAAGTTGCCTTCCCATTTCTCTCATCCAAAGCACACGTGGGAGCCCCCCGCACCCCCAGCTGGGAGCAAACCTTCCCGTACTCGCTCGGCAAATCCCAAACACCCACCCCGCAGAGCCCCCCCGGCTCTCCCCAGGACACTCACACAGCCGAATCACCGCAGCTCGCAGGACACCCACACCGCACAGCCCCGGAGCTCCGGCATCCCGCATTCCCCAGCTCTCCGGGTGACCCCGGGCTGACCCTTCCAGCAGCCCCGTATCCCTACGCGACACCCTCGGGTGTCCCCGGTCTCGGTCACCCGGCAAAGCTCTACCGCAGATCCCGACCGCCCGGACACGCCTGCACGGAGCCCTCCCGCGGACGCTCCCGGCCGCAGCTCCCCCGACGGCTTCCCCCGCGCCGCCGCGGACCCGGGCAGTGCCCGCTGACGAGGACCGCGGCGGGGGATGACACCTTCCCGAGGAGCAGCCTTACCTTCTTGCCGTCGGCGGCGGCGAACGCTCTGCTCTCGCCGCTCACCGAGGATGAGCGGCCGGGCCCGAGGTGCTCCTGTTGCGGGGACATCACGTCCATGCGGCCCCGCGCCGCCGATCTCCCGCCGCGGCGACACCCCAACCGCCGCTGCCGCCGCCGCCGCCGCCGCCCGCACCATGGACAGGGCGCGCCGCGATGGCACACGCCCCTTCGGGACACGCCCCCTACTCGAGCCACGCCCCCTACGCGAGCCACGCCCCCAGCCGGTTCGCGCCCCGCTCTGCGGTGCGGGGGGATAGGGAAGGGAGGGGGCGACGCGCATGCGCAATCGCATAGAGTTGGCGGCGCGCTCTCGCGGTCCTGCGCGTGCGCGTGTCCTGCGGGTGGGGGGGTGCGGGGTGGTGCAGAGAGAGTGGGTTGCCCTGCCCCAGAGCACGAGGCGTTGCACGGTACCAGGGCTGTGGGGGCATGTTGCGTTGTCCCAGAGGTGGTTGAGGGATGGCATCATCCCAGAATTAGGGTTTGAGGTGAGTGCAAGGCACGGTCCCCCCCCGAGGCCTTCCGTGGTTTGGAGTCCTCGCTGGTGCCCTGTCCTGGGGGTGTCAAGGGGATGCTGCCCTACAGCAGGGAGCTGGGAGTCATCCGGGGGGAGAACCACTGAGTGAGCACATGGGTGTGAGTGAGCTGTGAGTGAGCCTGGACTGCAAACTGAAGATCTCTCTCCTCTGCCCTTCTCCATGTAGAGGGGTATTTTTCTTTCCATCTTTTGCAGCAGTTGCAGACTCCATGTGCATTTTCTTGTGTGCTGAGCACCAAAACAGCAGGCAGTAAAAGAGACACCTTGCTGTCTCACACGCAGCTTTCCTTATGTCCACCTTCGTCCTGCGCTGGGATTCAGTCCAGCTCTGTAGGGTTACTTTCCCTGTTCTGGGTGCAGCAGTGCACATGATAGCAGCCACTCCTGCCATGTACACCTGAAGCAGTGGAGGATGGCAGTGGTTGGTCGTGCAGCCACTTCACTGAGTTGTTTAAGCCCATCAGCTCCATGGGACAGTGCTTGGGTGATCCCATTGCTGAGATTGATGTGGGCATGTGCCCTCTCCGTGCATGGTTCTTTCTGCAAGTCAGGGAAATTGTGTGGATGCAAGCAAAGGGGAGATGAAATATTAATGCCTAGGATGCAGTCTGAGTGCTGCTGCCTCCTCACGCAGAGGCACTGGGCTTTCCTGGGCCTGTTGCCTGGCCAAAATCAAATCCACATTTATGAGCATTTCCCCAGTTGGTGATAGCCCTTGGATAACACTGTGCCAGTGTCTGAGGCTCTGAGAGCTGCCAGGCTGCCTCTGCTGTCCTCCAGGACAAGAAAGAGAATCACTGAATAGAATAATAGAATCATGAAGGTTGGAAAAGGCCTCTAAAATAATCTATTTCAACTGCCAACCACCACGCCCCTGAACTATGTCCCTCAGTGCCGCATCTATATATTTCTTGAACACCTCCAGGGACAGTGACTCCACCATCTCCCTGGGCAGCCTGTGCCAAATGCCTGACTACTCACAGAGTAAATCTTTCTTCTGGCATAACTTAAGGCCATTCCCTCTCATCCTGTCAGTGTTACTGGGGAGAAGAGGCTGACCCCGACCTCATCACATCCTCCTTTCAGGCAGTTGCAGAGAGTAATAAGGTCTCCCCTGAGCCTCCTCTTCTCCAGACTGAGCAATCCCAGCTCCCTCAGCCACTCCCCACAAGCCTTGTGTTCCAGGCCCTTCACAGCTCTTTTGCCCTTCTCTGGACACGTTCCAGGGCTTCAGTGTCTTTCTTGTAGTGAGGGGCCCAAAACTGAACACAGTACTCAATGTGCGGCCTCACCAGTGCTGAGTACAGAGGGACGATCCCCTCCCTGCTCCTGCTCTCCTGCTGGCTGCGCTATTGCTGATACAAGCCAGGATGCCCTGGGCCTTCTTGGCCACATGCACTTACACATCGGAACTCGCAACGTTTCCCATTGTTGGATCTGTGTGGTCTTTCAGCTGCTGTGTCCAAACGTTGTCAACATCTGGCCTGACACATCTGTTGTGGGGCAGATCCCAGAGCGGCTGTAAGAGGGCTGAGAGAAGGTTTGTTGTAGCAGGGGAGAAGCTGTAAACCATGGCTATTCAAAGCTCAGAATGTATTTAGCAGTTTGGCACCCCGTTCCCCAGAAACATTTGCAAGTGATGATATTCTTGGTGACAATTTGGAAATTAGGCAGTGAGCGTCTATTTATTTTGCAAAGGAAATGTTGCACAAGCTTTCCTAAATGCTCACACGTGCTTTGAGGTGTTCTTTTCCCAGATCCCATATGCACATCTCTTACAGTGTTTGTTGAACACTGACTCTGCCACCTGCTCACTAAGATAAATAGATGAGAATCCTGCCATTTAGTTTAAGGGAGATGGGAGAAGCTTCTCTGTGCATCATGAATGCGTATACAGACGTACAGCTGTAATGCAGGGGTTCTGGTTGGCAGCAAGCTGAATATAAGTCAGCAATGTGCCCTGGGGCCCAGAGGGCCAACCATGTCCTGGGATGCCCTAGGCCCCAGGAGCTGTCCCCTCTGCTCTGCGCTGTGCGGCCTCACCTCCAGCACTGGGTGCGGGTTTGGGCCCACAGTATAAGAAGGGCGTAAAGCTATTAGGGAGAGTCCAAAGGAGGGCTATAAAGATGGGGAAGGGTCTGGATGACAATAATGACAGGACGTATGAGCAGCAGCTGATGTCCCTGGGTGTGCTCAGCCCAGAGCAGAGCAGGCTGAGGGGAGGCCTCGTGGCAGCTGCAACTCCTCATAGGGAGCGGAGGGACAGCAGAGGGGAAAAGGGAAATTTGGAGGAGAACAGGATGGGTGGCTAAACAGCTCCACATCATCATCACCTGGGAGCAGTCCCACTGTAAATTTGAGCATTCCTTGTGAACGATGGCTAGAAGGCATTGCCCTTCTTTTCTGGAATTCACTACAGCAGCTTTTAGGGACAGATGGAATTTGTCATTCCTCATCTTCACATTATTTGCTGCTACTCCATGCCAAAAAGTTTGTGGTTTGCAAAGGGCATCCTCCATGCTCTGTGGTCCCTGAGGGCCTTGACAAGAGAAAGCCTGTCCTTCTCTTTCTGATAGTAGCTTGCTAATAAAATTGTTAAGTGCTATGTAAGTAATTGCTAAGTGGAATTCACAAATGCCCAGAAATTCAGGCCATGGCAGTTATTAACATTTTGTGCACACAGATTAGCATTAACAGAAAATACTATTCTGCCCCTTCACATGTTTGCAGAGACCTCCAGGTTTCAGGTTTCTATTTCAGGGCCAGGGCCAAGCCCTTCTACCCCTTCCACAACTGCTACCCAGACACCAGGAAGGAAAGACCATCACAGCCAGGCATTGTGCGATTCTGAATATCCATTTCAGCCTTATTACATATGCCGTGTGAAATTGAGTCCAGTGCATCAAAGAGAAGCTTGCCTTTGAAGGGCTGCATGTTTCCTGCATGCAAATGCTGCTCTGATTTAATTAAGCTTGATTTTATAATCGGTGTAGTTAAGCTGATATGATTCTTGTGAGCAAATAATGACTGGCAGGAGCACCTCAGTGTGCTTACAGCCTCATGTCAACAGAACCTATCATCAAGTGACGTTGGGATTTCCTGCCATCCACCTTTTCCATGTTTTTTCTGTATCTTACTTATGATTTTTATGCTTTGTTTCTTTTGTTTGCGTTAATAGGTTCATACGATTGCTTATTTGGGGCTTCTCTGCAGAGAAGATTTTCCTGTGGTCACTGCCAGAGCGCAGTCCTTCAACTGGAAATCGTGAAGCAAAGTTAAAAGCCACTGGCTGGATACCCATCTGGAGAGACCTTGCACAGAACAAAATATTAGACATGAAAGGATAGCATGTTGTTTAAGATAAGGCCTAATCTCTTCCCTTTGTGGGCAACATTTCTGGTCTAAATCTGAGCACTTGCACCCGGAGCTGTCTAACTTTTAGTCTCAGCTAGGTGGGCAGCAATGCAAATACCCAGAGCTAAATCTGCCTGGCAGTCCTGAGCACAGCATGCAGATGCAGTAAGGGGGAGGCTGACGGCCTACAGAATATTCAGGACACGCATCTGATCAAGTACAATCTTGAACTTTCATAGACCTCGTTGTGTACCCATCACACTACATGACACCTTGAAAAGCCACAGTCCGTGGCATTTACAGTGATGCTCAGCAGTGGGACTGGTTCCTGTTTATCAACACGTTCTTGAGAAAGACATCCTATCACTTAAAATTTGATGAGAGTGTGTTAGAAGATGCTTGTCCAAAAATTCTAGTTGAGAAGCATGGCTGTGCACACACAGCTCATAAATAACCCATTCTTTATTGTTGTAGCTAGGTGTTGCTGATGGACTCCCTGGAGCTTCACAAAGTGCTGGCCATGCAAACAGCCAGATTCCTATTTTGGTGGGTTGAGGCACAGAGTAATAAATTGCATAATGTGAGTAAGTTGGCATGTATGTGCCCAGTGAGGATTATACATCCATAACAGGAACCTTTATGGTAACTAGAATGGAAAAAGATTGGGGTTGCATCAAGAATAGAGCACCTTTGTTTTATGGCTGATGGGACTTGGATTTATTGGAAACAGGGCAGACTGTTGATGCTGGCTGTATAGGAGACATGAAGGAATCTCCCCAAACAGAGGACCATTCGAGTGTACCATATCAGTCATCCATAAAAGTTATCGCTTTATCATCCTTGCTCTGGATTCATTGCAGACATCAGTTTTTCTATTTCACAGCCTAGACGGATTTTATTTTGAGTGTGTTTAAGAACCCAGAGGGCCATATTTTTTGTCAGTTTGTGTTTTTAACACACTGATGGATAGTATTGCACTTCTGGTCCCTCTCTGGATTTACAGTTTTCCATTCACCATAGGGAACTCTCTTAACAACCTGTAGGACTGTTGAGCTGTGAATGAGAGACATTAAAAAATTACAGGCAAGATTTTTAGTTGTCCTTTCATGACACACTGTGTTTTTTTTTACTGCAAGAGTGGGATGCTTTCAAAACTGACTCAGATAAATGAAAAATGGGCTAGACATCCTCCTGCAGACAGGGGCTCTGAGAGGAAATAGCTATATATTTCCCGTATAAAGTGTTGAATTACTCAATATAATCTGATGGACATATCTTCAGCTTCTGTAAGCCAAGGTGGGAGATTAAACTTCACTCCACTACATCAAGCGAGGATCTGGCTCTCCTGCCTGTCTCAGTCTCTAACCAAATTGCTGGTGGTTTCCAGATTAAATGGTCCATTATACGAGGATGGAAATTCCTGGATCTTCTAGCTGATATGCACAATGAGGACTGTCAGACTCCAACAGGGTCTGGCTTTTGCTGTACTGCAGGAGGGTTTAATTCTTGGGCTCCCACCAGCAGTAGGAGACACGCGGACAATGCCACCACCACAGCCACACTGCAGCTCCCACCTGCTGCAGCCAATATCACAGTGTTTTAAGAAAAAAAGTAGTGGTTTTGAAGTGGATCTAAGCTTTTCCTGACACGAACGCTGTAATGGTAAGAAGCAGATTTAGAAAGGGCCACAGAGGATCACTTAACCACATTGTCAAGCAGCTTTATCTGTGTCTTTCCTGAAGGGCATCTGGATGACTTCTTCAGAATTTGTAGCGGTGGGGATTTGCAGGCTCCCTCCTGAGCCTGTCTCTGCATTGTCCCTGCAATTAGAAACCTTTTTCTGATGCCTGGCTGAAATCGCCTTCTCTTCTGCTAAGCGTATTACAACCTGTCCTAATCCCAGGGGATACAAAAAGATTCTTTCTTTCTTTCTTAGAGCTACCTTTTTCGAATTTGGACACTATCTCCCCACATCCTCTTTTCTAGTCTAAGCAATGACAAACCCTTTAAGCTTTTCCTTGCAGTTCACGAATTCTGAACCTCCGATCAATCTTGTTCTCTCAGTTCTTTCCATCTGGTGCAGAGTCCTTCTACATGACAATTTCCAAAGCGCGGTACGTTTTGTTTGCGAGGACCACGTGCACGTGTTTCTATTCCTTTCACACCCCACCTCCAAAACAACTGTTTTCCTGCTTTTTTTATTAGCTGCAGAAGGGAGGGCACGGGGAGGTTGGCAGCCCAGCGTTAGCATTTTACAAAACATTGGTTGTTTCCCATGATGCAGAAAGACACTTAGCAAGAAGAAATGAATTGGTTTTGTGTTTTCTAAGTGCCATTGTAACTGCTGAAGACAGAAAATATATGTAAAGCTATTAAAATATTTGGATAGCGTAAGCTCAGGTAAGATTTCAACAGTTATCTGTACTGCACTTCTTTCTCAATGTGAAAGCTGTGACCCAGCAATTCTACTGAATCAGCGGGATATTGGCCCTGGTTATTGAGAACAGTGCTCTCAGGCTAAGGGTTATTGCTTTTTAATTAGCACAAAGGTGATCACCACTGATGTGTATACACTTGGAGGGAAAACTAAACCATTCAGTAGTAGAATCATAGAATCATAAAATCATAGAATTGTTTGAGTTGGAAGAGACCATTAAAGGTCATCTAGTCCAACTCCCCTGCAGTGAGCAGGGACACCTACAGCTCCATCAGGTGCTCAGAGCCCCATCCAGCCTGACCTTCAGTGTCTCCAGGGACAGGGCATCCACCACATAGAATCATAGAATCATAGAGAGTCATAGAATCACAAGGTTGGAAAGAACCTACAAGATCATCTAGTCCAACCATCCTCCCATCATCATTGCTACCACAAGCCACTAAACCATATCTCGTAGCTCCTCATCCAGATGCCTCTTGAACACTGCCAGGGACGGCAGCTCCACCACTTCCCTGGGCAACCATTCCAGTGCCTGACCACTCTCTCAAAGAAAAAGTTTTTTCCTTATGTCCAATCTAAACCTCCTCTGGTACAACTTGTGGCCATTTCCTCGGGTCCTGTTTGTTGCCTGGGAGAAGAGGCCAAATCCCTCCTCATCACAGCCTCCCTTCAGGAAGTTGTAGAGTGCAATGAGGTCTCCTCTGA
>PPHD01020935.1:0-13440 GCA_002909625.1 Bambusicola thoracicus | reverse complement strand
AAGAAATAATTACATTTTAAACTGAAGATTTCAGGAAGATTCCTGTTCACTTTAAAGAGTAAAAGAAAGCTCAGCCATACTCATTTGTATAAACGATACAAATTACCCATAGTTCTACGAGAAAGATTTTGTTATCTGTTTAAATGCAAATTTTGTCTTCAGACTACATGCACGTAAATACTCTTTTACTATCTCATAGGCAACTGTGGTGGCAATGTAACCTCATGACCAAATCTTTTTGCCTAGAAAGAAGGTGTACCACTCTAGCACCACTGGGTGTTCAGCAAATGGCTGGGACATACAATCTGACATGGCATCTCAGAATGCTCCTGCACTCTTCAATGTGCATAACCATAAGATCTATTTGAACCCATGGGCAGTCTGCTACATTACAAAAAAATGTCATAAACCAGACATTAAACTTATATTGTTCTACACATTTTACTATACCTTTATGCTTTTTGAGAGGGAGAAAAATACATTAAATGTTTTTACTTACATTGTTGTGAAGCTGAAAATACAATGATAAAGTGGTAAAGATAAGGATTTCTGGGCTTCTTATAACTATTTGTAGAGCTGGTCAAAGCTGTTACTGCACAGTCATTCCCAAAAGCTAAAATTAGGAGTAGAATTCAAAGCGCTTGATCAAAAAGGATTATTTTCTCATTGTTGAAAGTCCTCATCACTGATTTCTAGGATCAAATGATAATGACTGTGCTGTGAATTTTTGGATATACCTTCTTTGATTTTTTGTGTTTTTCTCTTTGTACTGTAAGCCCATTGGTGATGGGACTGGCACTATAACATACAATGTCTTTTCATAGTATTATTCTGATTCAGTTTAGGTCACTTATACAGTACTAGTAGCTTATACAGTAGTATAATAAAAATTGAATCATTTAAAATAATAGTTAACTCTTTTCAGATCTCTCACCTAAAAAAAAAAAAAAAAAAAAAAAAAGTCAGTGAGATTGTGGCTTTTCATTTCTTTTTGCTATTATTAAATAATTTGATTAAGCTATTAGCATGTTAAATAAATCACTGTTTATGTGCACTAAAGCCTTCTTTCTGGAAGACTTTGTTCAGAGCACAGCAGGGAACACAATGTCATTAAATTTCAGCCGCAGTGGGAGTTATGACTTTATCTGAACACAAAAAAGGGTATGCTCTAGGCATAACCTCTGCAGCAAGATCCTGAATCTGAAGTTAATTGCACAGTGCCCAGTGAACAGACAAAACACCAGAGCTGGTTAGAGCTGGTTAGTTTAGTCTTCACGTGGGGGTAACAGGTTAGACAGAAACCACTAGTAAATCTCAAGGTAGTTGTGCTTTTGTTTCTTTAGGTATAGGGGGGAAACAAACAAACAACCAACAACAACAACAACAAACAGTAAAAGCACCAAGGTTGGAAAAGACAACAATGAGTTGTTGAAATTTGTATAGAAAGCTGTTGAGAATTGGAGGTGCTAGAGAAGAATTCCTTTGTTTGGCATCATTCCTGAACCTAGATTTTCTTTTTCTAATGTTTTTCTAATGTTATTCCTGTTCATCATCTTTTCCTCTTTTTCAAGCAGTTTTTATTACAGGCTGTGTTACATCTGTCCGAGCTTATGTTCTCTCTATGTGGGAAAGGACTGAAAGGAAGAAATTAACACAGACAAGGAAGCCAGTTGGAATACTGATATATTACACTCATTTATCTCTCCTTCTAAAAACTAAAAGATCAATGTTGTTTTTTTTGTTGTTGTTGTTGTTATTATTATTTTTAGTGATCTGACAAAGAAGCCATAGGCTTCAAAGATCTTTTTCATCTGTCTTTTCCTGTGATTGAATTTTGTCATAAGTTCTTTGGTCAGAAAACTTTCAACTCAAAACAGTTTTATGGTAAGTAAAGGAAATATAGACAGTAGAAGCCTTCTCACACTTTCTTGTATGGAAAGATATCATAGGTGTTTTCAGTACACGTAGACTTGTCTGTTATAGGATCCTGCAAAATTAGCATCAAGCATGATCCCTACTCCTTCTTCAAAGACCACTGGATAGGTAATGTAAGACAGAGTTATTGCAATCCTGTTTTTCACTTCCAGATTCTGATTCACACAAAAGCTGTATAATCTTCTCAGGAAATCATTCATAAACTCCCTGGAAAACCTTTTCCAGGGTGACTGTATGCTCTCTTTATCTTGTGCAGCTGTTCCACAGTGGACAGATAGTGGAGGGCCAAAAAGTTGAGTGAACTAAACTGTACTGTCCACTTTCATTCCTAGAACAAACCCATATGTACCTTCCTGCTTGCATCTCCCTGCATAAAGGATTGAGCTCTTGTCCAATAAATCTTGTTGATTCATTGCTTTTCTTAACATAATAGACATAATATACCCTGCTGCAGATGTTACTTTTTCAGTCACTGTTTCAGCTGCTGTTTGAGAGTTCTTGCCCTCTCAAAATATATGAGCAGTTATCTCATCACATCACATTCCGCATGGTTTGTTTCCATTTAATATATATCCACTCAGATATGGTAGGATACTTAATTATTAAACCAATAAAACTAGCAGACCCCTAAGTACTAAATTTATCTTCAACTGCCATATTCAGAAGTAAATGTAAGTAAGACTATAATTCATATTGACTTAAGGGACAAGTATGTTATTAAAGCTTTTTTGGTGACAGAAAGAAAAATGGTCTGTGTTTACATCCTGATAAAAATATATACATATACATATATACTTGTTATTACATGAAGGCCTCGCTAGAGTATTCACTACTGAGCATTTAGGGATAAATATTTGTGATGTGAATTCTTGGAAATTTGGTGTTTTATTAAGGTTATTGTTTTTATTTTAATTTCTGCTGTTTCTGTGGGGGAAAAAAAAAAAAAAAAAAAAAAAAAAGAATGGGATTAATCTCATCCCTACTGAACATTCTTCTGGAGGAAAAACAAGGGAAACAGAAACAAGACATTCTTTCAGTGATGAGAAAGGGTATAACAAATAGCTGTAACTGAAGTTATATGAGTGAAGTTTTTTTAGCCTTCCCATTCATTTCCATTTTTAGCCTTTCCATTCCATTTCCTTTGCTGTACCACTTGTGTATGGTGAAGTGACCTCAGATCTTCAGTCCATTCTTGGAAGCATCTTCTATATGGAGACAGAATCAGACCACAGCAGCCCTAAAATCATCTGCTTATTTTTCATATGGCTTCTAGAGTGTCATTATTTTAAATGTCATTCAGTGCAGACCTACGTAAAACAACATGACAAAGACACAAAGTAAATGGATTAGAAATGAGATCTAAGTCAATTTCAGGAAAGTTATGTATGCAAAAAACCTGATATTTAGGATGTTAAGCATTCTCTTTATTAAGTATATTTTTGATAACTTTCATTATGGTGTCACAGAGAATAAAATAATAATGCAAATGACAGTGAAAAACAGATGATATCTAAACCACATATTTTTGCCATGTGTCCAAAGTAATCTTAAATATAGTACCACTCCAGAATGGCACCTTCTAATGATCATTCCAGACTTTTTGCTCAGTTAGACAGATAGTCATTTTTATTTTTTTTTTTTAAGGGACAACAACTTAAAATGATAAAAATATGATGATGTATTCAGATTTTGAAAGAAGACTTAGCAGTCAAAATAAATTAAACATATGTACTATAAATTTAGGGTTGTGATCTCAGAATCAGTTAAATTATGAAGAAACCTCAGTCCCATATGAGTTACAGTTAATGCCCTATTTCCCTAAGTTTATTCCACACAAGTGACTCATTTTCCATAAAAATGAGTCTGAGGAGGACTCCTAGAGTAGGTGCTCTTCTGCAAATATATTCCAAAGGGCTTGAACCCATTGCAGTATTCTGGCAGGCTCAGGATCCCTTCAAAATGTGTTGAGAACTGCCACTTATTTTTAAATGACAACATGAGGTGAAAAAGAGAAGCATTCATGTCTTCTTCCTTTTTTTTTTTTTGTGTTCTAGTAGTTAGCTATTGTGGCCTAGTAAGCAAAGCCTGTATTCACTGACTGGTTGAACCCCACAATATTGAAACTCACCCTTTTCTGCAAGGCACTTGACTAAGAGTGGATATGAGAGCATTACTTAGTCTTCTCACTCCATATCATGTCAATGAGACAGTCATTCAAATTGTCCTATACTTTGGACAGAGGATAACAGCAGTTCTCTGGAAGGGTGTAAGAACTGTTCACCAGCCTAGATGATCTGAGGATGCAGGTGGCTCAAGGAACCCTGATGATACTGCTGCAGCCAATTCAGGTGGCTCACTTCCTATTGAGGAGATAATGTCCAGAATCAGTCCATCACAGAGGACGGAACTCTGGGTCCATCTGGCCCAACACCTGCTCAAGCAGGAACACCCAGAACAGGAGGCTATTAATGTCCTTCGAGAGAGTAGACTCCACAGCCTGTGGGCAACCTGTGCCAGTGCTCTGTTACCCTCAAAGCATGAAAGTGCTCCTGGTGTTCTGTGAGAACCTCCCGTGTTCGATTTTGTGTTCATTGCCTCTTATCCTGTCGCTGGGCACCACTGAAAAGAGCCTGGATTTGTCCTCTTAGCACCCTCCCTTCAAGTATTTTTAGACATTGCTGAGATTCTCCTGAGCCTCCTCTTATCAGGCTGAACAGTCCCAGGTCTTTCAGCTTCTTCTCATAGGAGAGGCTCTCCAGTCCCTTCAGTGTCTTTTTGGTCCAACGTTAGACCTTTCTAGTGATGTACTTTTTGCTCTTCTATCGTGCGACTTCCCCTAGCACTCAGTAGAAGGGAAGAATCACTCAACCTGCAGGTGATACTTTGCCTAATTCAGCCAATCAGCTACTACTGTAGCATGAATATACCCTTTTTACCAACAGATCTGATTAAGCGATTCACTGAATAATTCCTGATCCAGTAAAGTCAAAGAATATTGTTTCAGTGATGTTGTTGGGGCCAGAATTTTATCTTATTGTTTTATAAGGATATTCTGTAATATAAAGGCCTACGTTATGAGCAGGCAGATATCTTCTGTCTACCTTTACCACTGCTTTATTTATATACTTTACTTCCCTTTGCTTTCCTGGGAATATTACTAGTGTGGTGACAGGGTTTATGTAGCTTTTTCCATTGAAACCAATAAAGAAATATGATGTAAATGAAAAAAAGATAAAGTAGGGAGGTTTGAACTACTTTTTTCTTTTTTTTTTTTTTTTTTTTTTTTTCCTACAGCAGTCTTACTCTGTTTTTCTGGAAATATTCCCCTAGATGCTTATGCCTTTCGTTTTTCTAACATCTTAAAGTCAAAAAAGTATTAGTAGAGTGATACTGTTCTCCTTTAAGATATGACCAAAGTCTTAGTTGTGAATATCAATACAGTGTCATATTTCCATTTAGAGAACTTTTGAAAATAGGCACATCTTGCATACTTGAGGATTTAATCTTAGGCTTAAGGGCATGAAATCAAAGTGAGATTTATATTTTAGCTTTTGGCATTGTCTTTTGCAAAGGAATATTTAGCATGTAGTTTCTGAAAATTATCATGCAGTTTATATCTAAGGAAAAGCAATTTGGATAAGTTTTAGAGAGGTAGGTTTTAGGCAGAGCCTGGACATGTTCATATGTAGGTTCAAGCTGTTTCTTAACTAAAGTTAAAGACGACAGCTATACCAGGAAACTGTTCTATTAATATTTTATTAAATTATTATTTTCATTGTATAAAACATTCTGAAGCGTCAGAGACTTTCTCTGAAAAAATTAGCAAGTTTTCCAGATGATGGCTACTCACTGAAGTACTACAATCAGCCTTGAAATACATAGTGCTTGTATCTGATTTATTTATTTTTTTTTTTAAGTTTAGAAGGGCACATTTGCATTTCAGTTTAATCTATGTAAATATGTTCTGAGCCTGGCTGGAAATACATATAGAAATTGCAGCTTTAGATATTCACAGATATCTAAGTACTCTTCAGAGAGCAGCATCTTCAGCAGCAGTGAAGGACACCTCTGCAGCGTTAAATGAAGAAAACTGTTCCACTTAGAGTTTATTCATAACACATTATTAGAAGTCCTGATGTACTGATGTGAAGCAAGCAGTTAGATAGCAGTTAGATAGCTCACTTTTCATTTCTCAGAGTAAAAGGTAATGGAGTGGTCTTCATTAGCATAATTTTAGTAAATATATATATAACTGATAATAAATGCCAACAAAAAATTTTTACCTTGTTATATCTGTTAAGAGCTATGTTTACAGTAGTGTTTGTAGCTTGGTTGAAATTTTAACAAAGAATTGATTTCACAGTGAGACCATTTAATTTAAATACATTTTCCAATGAACACTGGCTCTTATTTCCAAATGTCACATTCAAAATCAAACACTGAGGGCAGAAAGCCTGTGACTACAGAATAATGGATTTTGTATGCTTATTTTCAATAACATTTAGCAGGAATCAATGTGTATATTGATTATTTAAAGATTGACAAAGGTAATTCAAGCTGTTCCCACTTCAGCAATCGAAAATTATTTCTCTTAAAAAATAAAAAGAATTCTGTATCTATTTATTTTGCTTGTGATGCTGTTTTACTCTCAGTTGTATGTTGAAAGAAAAATTAAAATGTAAGGCATATATAAAGTACTGCTAGAATATTTCTGAACATAGTGAAATGAATTGCTTCTGCAAACAGCCAGTTAAAAGGAGCATAAATCTGAATTTACAGTGGCTGACACTTGAGACTTGGTGAGGGATTCAATTTATATACACTCACCATGAATTTCACTGCCATAAACTCCCTTTATAAAAGACTGCTGAATAAAACGTAATCCTTTCTGACTTAGTAAACAGCCACATCTAACTCTTTTCAACAGCGCTGGCCATGTCCATGGAAACTGATATTCTGTATATAATCAGTGGTTCATGCTAAAATTCTGTGCTTCTAGTGATAATGTTTTTTTTTTTTGCAATTAAGCCATGAGATATGACAGGATGTGTGTCATCTTGCCTCAGGTGGCCTATTAGATTTAAAGCTGAAGGCCAAGTGACATAGCCATCTGTGCATTGGTACTGTTTCTGTCTGATACCTTTCCCCATGTCTCCACTCCAAGGACTTATCTTGGTTACTAAATGTCCCTGAATAATATATATATAAATAATTAAAAGTAAAATGGAGTGTGATGTATTAAAAATTTTATGGCTATGCTCAGAGGTTGAACAAGGTTAATGTCCCTCTATATATACATATAGAGAGATAGGTATATACATCTACAGTGCATAATTTTAAGGCCTATAGGCCTCAAATGCAAACTGTAGCATCTAATATATATATGATACAAACTGCAACATCTAAGTAGTTACTTCCACAATATTCCCAAAACATCAGAAAATGATTACAGCAATCAATGTGCTATTGTACCCATTGCAGGATGTGTACTTTGTGTAAACATAGTGGATTTTTTTTTGTTTCTTGTTGTTTGTTTGTTTGTTTTGGTAATCAAACTGAGAGAAAATGGGACAGATGGGTCAGGTAGAAGAATTTTTTTTTCCTTTTTTTCTTCCCAAATTGCTTTTAAACATGGAGTTAATCAAATGCAGAGGAAAATAAACAAAATTCCTTAGGAGTGAGCATAAATTTCTCGTGACCAAAGCCCACCAATATTTTTTTTCTAATTGAAAGTGTAATGCAAAGTGATCTCTATCATTACTCCAGGCATGACTTAAAACATGCTGCAGACATCATCTACCTAGCCTTTCATACCTTCTGTCCAGCTGTCCTGCCTGATGGATAAAATGATCACTTAAATTGTTTTTCACAGGGATTCGGATCTCTTCTGGAAAATGAGAGAGCTGAATGTGAATCTCCTATAGCCTCAGTAAGTATATCAACTACAAGGCTACTGTACAAAAAGGCACTTCTGTCTGTCTTTGTTCATAAAGATGAAACTGTCTCTTGGTATTTGGCAGGTATAAGAAATTCCCTGGTCCAGGCCTAATAAAAATTATGAAATTTTTATTGTTGTTTGTATGAACTTTGAACTGTGTCATCCTTCAAAGTAAGGTTAAAATTGTATTCAGCACTCCAAGGTTATATTTATATGCCTACTTAAACTTTGAGAAAAATATATATTTACCTAGTCATTGGCAAGGGAAGAAAAATATATAAATTTTATTATTATGTACAGATGAACACTTTAAAAGTACTTTTCAATCTTTCTGTGGTAATGAAGTTATCCTTAAGGTGAGTGGGGCAATTTGGTTTTAGCCAGTCATGCTTTGAGATCAATACAATAAACATAGGACAGCCTTTTCTTGTTCTTTGGCCCTCACAATCTAACCTGCAAAATCTTGTCAAGAACTTGCCTAGAAATCATATGGATGGTTAAACTTTCTGTTGATTATTTATTCCTGCTTCACCAAAATACATTTATCTGACATTTTTTTAGCAAATTTGCACTACCTAACAGCAGCAAATACATTTAATTTATAAACCTAAATGTCTTACTGTGTTACAGTTTATAATTACTTACTTGATATTGTTTTCTACTGATTGTCATTCACAATGTTTTATCCACAAAATGTAGAGTTATACACACACACACAAAAGCATTTCAATGCTTATTTTCAAGAATAGTAATTATCTCCATAGTCTGTCATGATTCTGTGGGTGTCAGTCTTCAGGACTGACAATTACAGCATTTGAACATCCCTCAGAACATGAGCTGCTTGCATGTATGCATCTCTGACATATTTCTCTCTTTTTTTTCTTTTTTTTTTTTCTAGTAGAAATAGCACCCAATCTCCAGTCAAATTTAATGACAAAATGTCATACATGAAGCTGTAAAAACTTAGCCAAAGGGACTTCTTTCCTTGCAAAATGTCAGAAATGAAAGACTGTAGCCTCAGATCTGACTTCCCATTCACACCACCTGCCCAATTCCACTGACAATAAGTTCACTTGCTTAAAGTAACACCGTGAAACATTTTTTGTGTGCAGTTTGCAAATAAAAGACTGATAAAGAGCAAAAGAAAATGCTGTATTATCAATATTTTGTCCAGGACAGTAAGGAATAGTTTTGGAGGATCTTCCTGTTTGTTTGATCGAAATGTAATAAGGTACAAAAAGCTACCTGTTATAGGCTTTTCCTTGGCTGCAGATCTCCCCAGGCATTGGAGGACTTGAGCTGAAAAGAGCAAATCTGAAGCTTTGCTCTTTGCCGCTTGTCAGCACAAAGACTGCTGTAAATGGCTGTCTTACTGTTCCCTTTCTCTGTCATGGCCATAAACCTCAAAGAGACAACTTGGGGAAGAACTGAAGGTTTGTTTGAAAGATATGCTCTAAAGAAAATTCTGTAACAGTAAACAGTAAGCATCCACAAAGTCGGGAGCAACAAATGAACACATCAGAAGTGAGGATTGTTTGAAATGAACATCTGGCAGGCTCATTAAAGCTGTACATTTACAGTAAGAAGACAGAAGAAACCATTTGACTCATAGGCCACCAACAGTGCTCCAAAGAGAACAGAAGCCCCAGAGAACATCAGCGATCACAGAAAAAATAAGGCAACTTAGGGATAAAAGAATGTAAGTTCATACTGGTGTTGTAAAGACTAACAAAAATATGAGATGCGGGTCACAGGAAGGTAATAAATTCATGTAGACATAGATAATGTAATTTAAGTACTGTATATATCCATCCTACAGCCAAAGTGAGATAAATTTCACTATGTTTATGTGGTAATTGCAGCTTACACATTTGTGGGTTTTGTTTTGCTTTGTTTTTTGTTTTTTTAATTATTGTTATTATTATTATTATTATTCTGTTGCTGGTTTGCTTGTTTGCATTTTTGTTTTGTTTTGTTTTCAGACTCTCGGGATCTGCATTTTGAAACAAATGCCAAGATCTCTGTGGTTTACTTTGGACAACTTGTATCATAGCCAAGTCATAATCTCAGTTCTGATATGTTGTCAGAAATTTATGGCTACATGTTCAAAGGATAAAATCTTCCTTTTCTTCTTTCTTCCTCTTTCTTTCCCTGACTCTGTTTTCATAGCATTAAAAAATCCAGTTCTATGTCTTTGCACCCTTTTGCCTCCTATGAAAATATACTATGAGCACTATTCTAATCTTGATATTATTTCTACTCTAATATTTGTTTTTCTTTTGGAGAACATAGAAAATGTTCTGAATAGCTTCAGAAAATGCATTGCAAAGTATAAAAATAAATGTTTTACATTTTTTCTTTCAAAATAGTTATCACATGAATATCTATCTGTGAAGTTTTGAAAAATGACATCATAAGCTCGGCAGAGATATGATTCATGAGACTAGTAGCCACAGTATTATAATTAATATTTTCAAAGACCCATTAAAATCAAATCAGGACACAGTTAAGTTCTGCCTTTTAGTGGTCCTCAGTGTTATCTCTCCAGTGACATTTAGGGAGGCATTCATCTCATTTAAATTTATCTATCTGAAATTTAGATATCTTAGGCTAATCACTTAGGTAGCCAGGATGGAAAGGAGAAGTGTGAGGGGAAAACAAAAACAAAAACAAAAGCAAAACAAACAAATAAACCCCATACACTTAAGACAACAGTTCTAATGTTGAAAATGTGCATAAAATGAGAACTATAAGTCATAGACTGATGGATCCTCTCTCTTTTTTTATTGTATCTTGTGAATTACTTGTGGACTATTTGCATCTCCTTTAGGTCTTTGGTGTTTTCAAACAGGCAAAAGAAAAAAAAAATGTTCTCAGATGAACAGGAATGGAGACTTTTTGACAATCTGATGTATTATGAATGCTGACAATTTTTAGTGGATAGGTTAGGAGGTGAGTGGCATGTTAGTCAGAGCCTATGCATGGGTGAATAGAACTTTCTCATTCATAGAAATATGCAGCAGTGTAGCATTTGTAAGTGTTTAGTCTTTCAATGTGGGTTTAAATATGTCTTAAGAATTAATTTTAATATCTGTGTTAGTGATGAAGTACTTCAACAGAGGTAAAAGCAAATGATATGCAGATATTAACCACACAGAATTGCAGTGCAATCTGTTGCAGTCATTTTTTTTCTCAGTGCATAACAAGACTGGAAATTGAGAAAATAGGAATAAATGAACTTAATATTTTGATATTAAAATGATCTTTAATGCTTCATAGTGAGATAACAAAATAATATCACTGTCATTTTACCCCTATAGTACCCCCAAAAAGATGGGTATTTAAGTCATGGAAACCAACTGAAGTCTAGTTTTTTAAAAAAATCACAAACACAGCTTTTGATTGAATTATACCTGTGTCCTGTTCATTTTGTCACAGTGAAGGCTTCTTTAAATGAACAGTTCAGTCAACCCAAACCAAAGTCCTCTGAAATCAATGGAAAGATTCCCAGTTTCAATTTTTTTTTCTGTTGTTGTGGGACTTGAGGGAAAAAATAAAAAAGGTTAAGGACTTAGTTTCTACTTGAGTAAGGATATTCTTTATCCTACTGTTTTTCAGATCATATCTTTAAAATTTTTGAGGTGATCCAAAGCACAATGAGAAAAAATTACGGCTGTAACTGTCATCTACTAAGTATTTTAACTCTAAAGTATATTTCACTCCCTCCAAAGGGCTTTTTTTTTTTTTCCTTTTTTTTTCTTTTTTTCTTTTTTTAACTGATTCTGCTCTTCTCTCTACACTGTTCTTTAGTTTTTATACTTTGAATGCTCAGCATACAGCACCTGTAGCTAATTGGTTATAACCTGCAGCCATTTTGCTGGAACCAATAAGTACATTTGCCTCAGCAGTTCTTTGATACATTTACTTTTCTTTTGATCCATAACAGTAATGTTAGAAACATTCAAGTGTGGCAGTGTATTTGTGCAGAGCTGTCTTGTGAAACAGACACAGAATTAGTGTACCTCTATTTTACATTCTTCGCTCTTTTTGCACTGGAGATGATCATAGAATCACAGACTCCTTAGAGTTGAAAGGGACCTCTGAATGCCATCTAGTCCAACTCCTCTGCATAGAACAGGGGCACCACAGCTAGATCAGACTGCCCTGTTTATGATGTCCTGCTGAGTTTTTTGTGATTATCATTCCACTATGTTTTAATATTACAACATTTTGAAAAATCAGTGTTTTATAATAACTAGTTTAGATGTTAGAAGGAGATGATGGACTATCTTACCCCAGGCAGAACAAATCTTCCGGTATCTTTATTTATTTATTTATTTTCAAATTTCCACCTTGCCACATCCTTTTACATCATGTTTTGCTGGATTATGCTAACATATATCAAGTCACATCATATAAAATAGAAGCTAATATGACAAGACATGGGGTAGCAGGATGAAACTTGCTAAAGTTTTAAACCCTTTTTGTCCTTTCTTTTACTTTTCATATGATTCCCTGAAGCACAGACTGGTCAAAAACGCCTTGCCATAATCTGGGTCCTATGAGTTAGAATTTTATTGCAAAAGTTGCAAAGATAACTTTCCCAACTCCTAAAAGCTCCCTCATTAGAACTTTATTACTTTCGTATGCTGATAATCTCTTCAGTTAATATATTTACCTTTCATTCAAAAACAAAAATTGAAAATTTAATCTCCCTGTTTCAAAGATGCATTGCAGTAATTATTCGATCATTCTATTTATTAAGAGTTTTTTGCCAGAACTTGTGTTTTGATTCAACAGTCTGTGATATGAAATGAAACCCAGAGCCTGGTTTCAAAGATGTTGAACAAACAAAACTGCTGTTCAAGACAGTGAAAGCTCTGTGTGCTCAATATCTTGATAACAGGGCTCTTACTGTTTGTGGGACCTATTTTCTATTTCATCTGCTCTTTGTTTCAAAAGTACTTTTAGTATTACCAAATGACTTGACTGTGCTATAAGAAATACATTTATGTCTTCAGAACTGCCATGGAGAATATTTGTGCTTTTGTGAGCCTATGTCTATCAGCATGAGTGAGGATCAGAAGGGAGCATTTCTTTTATTCTTAACAGAATAGATAACAGTAATTTAGAGCTTTAAGTTCATGGAATGGCACAAAACTTCTAAATTTCAAGTCTCTTTATCTTGTCTTTCCACCTTGAAAAAAAAATCCACAAAACCTGTATAACACCCTGTAACTCATTTTAGCAAACTAGATAAAAAAAATTCAGGACTTTTTTATGCACTTGTGTTATTGTAAAGCACTAACAGATCTAACTCAGGGATCCATTTCAGTAGAAACCAATCTGCTACTGGCCTGAAAATATATTTTATTTCAAGCTCATAGAAGGTCCAAGACACTTGATGTCTCCCAAACTTCTATGCAGAGAAATTTTCAAAGGAGCGGGTACAGATTGTTACACTTCTTAAGTAGAAACGTTATTTTAAGTAAAACAGTATTTTTCTCTTTTCTGTAATATTTGTTATATCTCCCTGGAGATACTACTTCCTCCTTAGATAATATTGG
>PPHD01020934.1:0-13441 GCA_002909625.1 Bambusicola thoracicus | reverse complement strand
TTCAGCCAGATCTTACATCTTAGTAAGGCAAGTGTAGAAAGCATTTGTTTTTGCCAAACTTAAAAGAGCAGTATTAAGAGACCTGTTTCTAAAACAATTTCATATTTTGACAAACTCATATAACATAAATTTTCAGAGAGACCACATATTGTCCTACAAATTGGAAGAGTATCTTGAAGGGAATTACAGGAATTGCACTTACTCTTTATAAATGATAATAGTAGTTTATAAGATGAATGATGAAAGCAGAGGTTTAGAGGAGCATGTTTCTGGCATATACACCAATACTCTTTAGATGAAGTGAATCTATGGCAGTTTTGACAAGCAGATTTGTGTGAATTATCAGTTAGGGAGACACTGAAGAATACAATATTTAGAAGTTATCCTTTTATCTATAACTATAAATGAGAAATGTAAGCTCAACTACAGTTAATAGTACTAACTGAGCTTCTTTATTCTCAAAATAAAATCTCTTCTTCAAGTCAAGAGAGCTGGTGCTTATATTCTGCATTTTGTAATGGAAGTAGCTACTTTTCCCTGTTGATATGGGAACTGGGTGAATACTAGATAAATGCATTCAGAAACATGTTTACTGTATTCAGTTCCCAATCCTCATTTGGCTTGCTTTCTTTCCTTTTTGTTTATTTGTTATTATTTTTCTCCTCATATAAGCACATGATTTTAGCATGCAATAAAGTTTTAGGAAAAGATGCTCTTGATACAAATCAATAACAGCATACAGAATCTTTGGATTTCCAAATAAGGTAATTAACAGTTTTTAATTTCAGCTAGACTATTTGAATCTTAGAAGCCTGTGGGTCACTGTCAGTGTATTTCAATAGTGGTACATAAAATTATAGAATCATTAAGGTTTGAAAGACACTAAGATCTAGTCCAACCATTAACCGATCACTGCCATACCACTAAGCTATGTCATTCAGTGCCACACCTACTCTTTTCTTGAAAACCTCCAGGGATGGTGACTCAACAATCTCCTACATCCACGTTGCTCTCAGACATAGAGTTTTCAATGGCTGTGTGTGAATAAACAGTGCAGATTAATAATATGTTTACATACATACATACATATGCATACATACTTGCACATATATATATGCTCATGTGTATCTATATTTGTCCCATACCTGTCTTTATCCAAGTTCTCTGTTTTTAGTATGCCTATAAAGATTTTCTTTCTCTGACACCTGTAGACCTTTTCATGAGTATTCTTCCTCCAGTGCTGAGGCACACTGAGTTTGTCAGGTTAGTTTTGACCCTTCCCCAGTGGGTAAGAAAATGCTTTTCCCATCTGGATGCTCATTAGCACTCAGAACTGTCCCTGTTATACTTGTAGCATTTGAAGATTTTCTCGATAATGATCTTGATGGTTTCAGCTGGCAGTTCTTGTTTTACTAGCAATTTTTTGTACTTCCATACTCCCCAGCATTCCCTGAAAAGACTTCATTTAATGAGATATTCCTGGATTTAGACACTGGGGGAATAGGAGGAGGAGAACAATGACATCAATAAAGTCACCAGTGTTCTTTGAGTATCCTGCCAACCATCTGTATCTTTATAATGTACAGTTCAGTGTTAATTCTGCCACTGACATGTGCAATAAGCTGCATTACCAATATTTCACATCTCCTTCTCTCCACGAACAGCAGGAGGGCAGATTTTTCTGACATCTGTACAGTTCCAACTGTTAGAAGGCACTTTCTTTTCTTTTTTTTTTCTTTTTTTTTCCCCAGATGCTATCCATTAAATGTGGTGATACAAGGCTGTATCTCTGCACATATATTACCTTACTATATACAGCAATGTGAAGAGGATATGAGCAGTCCTTAAACACTTTCCTTCATCTTGGCTACTTGCTACACAACCAGGGGCACCTATTTAATTTCATGCCCTGCATCATCCAGCTCTTGGCTTCCAATTGCTAATCCATAATCAATAAGTGACAAATATGATGTTGGAGATATTCTAGATATAGCTGATGTGTAAGGTTGTTTTGTTGTACAAGCACCTGGCTGATGCAAGAGTTAGGACTGCAGTCCAGTTATCTCTTTCATCTTGTAATTTCTAGAATAGTATCCATGCAATTATGAATGAATTTAGTCCCAAAACTGCCTTGCACAGATTGAGAAGTGAGTATCACAAAGATAAATGTTGACTTGCCCAAGTCTCACAAATGAAACATGAGGCACATCAAGACACTTGATCCCACTCTATGAAATCCTACAACCATTCTCTCTTATCTTCCACACTGACTTGCTCAAATTTATTACTTGAAAATTTTGTACTACAGCTACAAGAGAGTTTCAAATGTAGGACCTTTGGGACTGAAAGGGAGAAGGTGAGCCTCGGTGATTAGATTGTGGGTATTTACTGTGTCTTTAATATCATGTGCATAAAGTAGATGGGTTGATTTCAGTGTTTTCCCACTGTTGACTGGAATGAAAATAAGAATTACCTTAACTGTAATAGCCAGTATCCCAGAGATGAAGTAAGGGTTAAGTGAGGGAAGTACATTACTCTCATCTTTTAGTTTCATGCCAGTCTCCAGTAACAGTGAGGAGGTGGAAAGGTTGAATAATATCCATTCCTGACAGAGGTTCTGAAACTTTCATCAGGAGGACTGTAATACCCTCACATCACACCGGGAAAACAGGGAGCATTTGAAAATTTGGTGTATGATCTTCCTATATACTGATGATGTAATGTGCTGGAAAGAGATGTCAATTTTAAAATAAATTTATAATGGTGTATAATGGTGTCATAGATTCATACAATGTTTTGTTTGGTATGGACCTCACAGCCACCTAGTTCAAACCTCTGCGTATGGAAGGGACAAATTCCAGCATCTCAGGCTGCCCAGGGCCCATCCAGCCTGGCCTTGAGCACCTCCAGTGATGGTGCAATTACAGCCTCTCTGGGCAACCTGTTCTAGTGTCTCACCACCCCAAGAGAGAAGAATTTCTTCCTTACAGTGAATCTTAATCTATTTTCTTTCAGTTTAAAACAATTAACCACTTGTCCTATCACTACATGTCCTTGTAAAAAGTCACTCTCCAATACGGGCAATGTTCCCTCTCTTATACTGACAAATGAACCATAGAGTATAGAAAGAAAAATATAATAAATTACAGAGTGAGTTAGACATTTTTGGAAATATAGCCCTTTAAAATGTACTTGTAGAAAGAAATAGGAACAGAACATAACAATGATTTACAATACAGCACTTGCTAACAACTTTAATAATAAATTATGTCTCATTATTATAAACCAAATGCGTAAACAAACTAAAAAATCCTGCTTACGCTGAGGAGCTCACAGTCTAAAACACAAGATGAAAGCAGGTTGGAAGGGAATAGAATGGAACATATACATTTGGCATCACACAGCTGAAAAACAACCCAAGTATGCTGGATTTTCTCTGGATACTGATGCTTCTCAACCAAGACATACCCAATCTACTATTCTACTTTTATCACTTTCCCTTATCTGTGACATTAAAGCAGCTGCAGTAACATTCCACTGTCATCAAATTATCTGTCAATTAGTTTTCTTAATTTGGTAAGTTACTCTTACTTCAGTGGAATCAGTGCGTTAAATGCTAAATCTCCTAAATGAAAAGCAGCTTTTAGAGGGGGGGGTGGGGGGGAAGTCTTTTCATGTGACTGAGTGGTGAAATCTTTAATGACAGCCTTTATGAATGTCACTTTTCAGCTTCTGTTTTAAAGTCTTCAGGCCCCAGAATACCAAGAGAAGTTTGCAGGGTGTCTCTGGTGAGATCTAGAACATTTTTGTCTGAAACTTCCATGTTGCCAAAAAAGCTGGAGCAAGATGTTCCATGAAATCCTCACTTCCTCCCTCCACAATTCCTCCTGGGGAGCTTTTTGTTTATTTGCTTATTTCCTACTGGTTTTAGAAAGTACAGGTACAAAGGACACAGCTTGATTTCTGGATTCTGGATAAAATCTACCGAAGTAGTGGGTAGAAAAATAATGACTTTTCTCGTAAATGAAACAAATCTGAACAGGAATGATTGCAAAGGAATAAATATGGAACTCTGCAATCTCATTTGTACAGTCAGTTTTCATTTGTACAGCCATCCTTTAAGAAGTCGCTGGGGAAATGAGTACAGACACAACCACCTTGTACTCTGAAAATTAAGGGTGATTAAGAATCTCCGATTAAAACCCAGTTTAATTAGTGGACAGTGTGAAGTCAGAGGCAGGCCAGTTCCAATGTATTTCCTAGTGTGCAGATGGTGAAATGCCAAATAGTATGAAAAGAGATTTTAATTACGAGAATCATGAGAAAAGTCAAGAAGCAAGTAAAAAAAATAGTTACATAAAGAAGACTGCATAATAATACAAGCAACACTGAATCCCAAGAGCTCCCAGAGTGTTAGATTTAATATTAATATATGATAGGGATGCACAATATATATGGTTGAATTTTTAGTTCAAAGAGACTTTAACAGCCTGAATATAATACAAAAGTCTGTGCATGATTTTCATATAGTGATGAGCACAGTGAACAGAGGTAACCAAATTATGGTCCCTGGACCTGTAAATATGGAGAAAAGTGATGCTGTTTCTCCAAAAGTACACTTATCCTTTCTCCTGTATATCTCATTCTCATTAAATTAATTCTTTTATGCTCCTTGAAAGTTGTTTTAAAAATATCTACTTTAAGCTGGAGATCTGTTAGAGGCTAGATGAGCAGAGCCCACAACCTCACATACTGCCCGAATTTGCCATACTATTTCTTTGTGATTGTCATACTTTGTTTGTTTTTCTTAGTTCACAAAGCTCCTAAAACACTGAAATTCTGAGATACTCCTGCACATAAATGCATAAATAATATAACTTTGTATTCTGAAGCTTAGCTTATCTCCTACATGCATGCATACAGTTCATTACCAAACTTGAAATAAAGTTTAAGTGGCATGCATCAGCAGTATGTTACTTTTAACCTGGCACTCTGCAGGTGCACTGAATATTTTTGAATTCTGGGAAGAGGAAGATGGCTTCACAGCTGGTTGTGTGCTGTTTTCAACTTGTGAGGTTAATAACATACCACAGTACTTGTAGCTACAGAGCTCTATTCATTTATTCACCGTTAGAATTCTATAAAAGTGTTTATTGCAGTACCTGGATCAACATGTCCAAATAAATCTTGTAGTAAAGATTAATGAAGGAAAGTATATAAAGGAGACCAAGCCTTGACTAGCTTTGCATCTGACTATGACTGAATGATGGAAGGATACCAACAAACAGCAAGAGAAGGAAAGAAAACCCTCTAAAGAGTTTTTTAACAAAGAGAAAACCTGTTCTTAAAAGTTACCATCATAATAAAATTAATATCACAAGAGAAGGACGTGAATATCTGATAACAGCTGTATCGACTGATTTCAAGTTGGAAAAATCATTTAAATATCAGAGCAATGAGAACAAATTAAGGAGAATGATTTAAGACCAAGGTCTCAATATTGGTCTGATACAACAATAAATAGATAAACCCCAACATGAAACAGTAGTCAGAGCTTGAAACAGCTTTGCAATAATATAAGCAATACCTAGCTAGTTTTATGACAGATCTTAATAATTTTATGAAAGGTTTGTATAGTATGGTTGCTGCAATATCAGGAGGCTGAACTTAAGGACTTAAATATCACTTCCAGTGTTACAGTTCCCACTTCTACATATTATGTCAGAGGAATTATGAAAAGTGCAAGTCTCATTACAGGTAACTTTTAAGGGCTTGTGTTCTTTCTTAGTCATGGAAGGATAGAGGTGATCTAGTGATTTACATGCAAGAGGTCATCCTGAGCTGAAGGATAATTTTAATTGAGGTGCTAATTAAGATATCTGCTTCATAAGGCTTTTCCTATTCTTATTGAATGTGTTCCTTTATGCTTATTGATTTATATATTAATAAGGAAAAGACTAATGTCAGATTTATTTAGTGATTCTTTCAAGATTTGTTTAGTGCTTTATCCCAAAATCAATGTTTGGGGGGAAAAAAACAGTGTAGAGGCAAAGAGTTTGAAGTGCCGTGTAATCTCCAGCACGATGACTGTAAATCAGGTCCGCATGGTCATGACTGTATGTTTTTGTACTTCTAAACAGTGAATGCTTCTGATAACAAATACTGAGTGTACTCATGGTTTTTCAGTTCAGCTGTTCAGACTATTTTGCATCTATGGCTTCTCATAATACATATAAGAAGCAGGTTAGACAAGAAACATTGCTTCTCTTGAATAGTAATGTTCATCTCCTGGATCTTGTTCCACTTTAATTTGAATAGCCTTAAGGTTTAATTCACAATAAGGGACATGTACAAATTAAGTCTTTCTCAAAAAGACTGGCATAAATCTTGGGAGATACTGCTTTGTGTCAGTATTACATTTTAGGTTATATTTTTCTTATAAAAAACAAAGGTCATCATTCATGCATTTTTAGGTGTATCTTTGAATTAGTCTTTGGACAGGTAACACTCTTTGGTCATAAATGATGAAGAAAAATGAATGACATGTTTAAGATCACAGGACCTGTAAGAGACTTAGAAATTATCTGCTATCTCAAAATTAGGCAAATACTGAGGAAACTACAAATGGAAGAATAAACTGTCTTAGAAGTGGGGTGGGGGTAAATGGACAATTGAAATGCCAAAATATTGTCATAGATGAGATGTTTCTATCCTATGGAGAGAATACTTGCCTCATTCTGCAGTATCAGTAAAGGTTATGTGGTAAAATTACAAAAGAAGCAAAGAGAATTCCCTTTATTTCTGATAATAATTCTCAGTCAGGAAAGAACACAGCATGATTCTAATACACAAGAACATATTTGTATGCTTGGCAGTTAGAAGGGGAAAAATAAAAATAAAAACTTAGTTTTCATTTCTGGGCCCACTGAAAGTTTTCTTTTAAAATTATTTTTGATGGAAAAAAATAGGTCCATGTTTAGAAGAATGCTGTTTTCATGGAAAGTTACTACCTCTCTTTTACAAAAATACTTCCAAATTCAAAAATTCTGAACAAGAAAATATTCTTCTGTCAATGTTTTTCCTCTTAGTGAAAATCACTTCACCTACTTATTTGTCTACAGTGCAGTTAGTCAGTATAATTAGTTAACTCCGAAGTCCTTTCGCAATCGGTGAAAAGAAATAGAGGAGTCACTTGATTAGCTGTAGATGTCTATAATGGAATGAATGTCACTCCAAAAGTGCCTGGTTTCTACCCCTGACTGTAAGTAAATCTAGATAACTAGTTCAAAAGTCACCATCTATACTGTAGACATCTAGAATTAGATTGAGTGTATCCAATCCTAAGTGTCATAGGAATTTAGTTCCAGTCACATTTGGTCTCCTTTTAAACATCCAGGAAAATTTCCAGGACTTCATCTCCTCTAATGCATGACAGATGTTCAGCTCATATTTGATGCATTGCCTCCTCTGATCAAGACTGAGAACTGTAATGCATTATATCAGGTAATTCATTCCAAAAATGAAATTAGTGATATGAAAAGCTTCTGCAAGACTGAAAGAAAATACCAGGTTTTTAAGTAAATAACTTTATTTGGAGTCAAAACATTCTGCGGATTGATCTAGAATATTTTGATTTCTTATTGAGATCCCATGCTTGCAGAATGTGAATTCTTTTTTTTTTATAACCCATTTCTCTCAGCTAGGCAGTGGAGTTTGAGACTTTCATACTCTTTTCTAACATTGTTCAAATATTTTCAGAAACTTCTTTTCTCTCAGAAAGCAGTTCAGAGAACTTCAGCTGAAGTCTTGAATGATGTGCAATTTATTTGCTCTGAACCAGGCTCTGACGGTATGTATTTCTCTCCTATTGACTATGGAGGGAATCTGTAAAGCTTTGAAAGCTCCTAGACACCTTAGTTAATTAAAATAAATAATATGAATTCCACTGCAAATCTGCACATCATCTCCAGGATCTTTAGGCACCAATGCAGTAGTAACACCAAACTGGGCTCCCGAGTGAAGCCATACAGATTTACCACTGACTAAACCAGACATATAACAAAAAGAAATGGTATTAAGATGCATAATGTGTATGAACATATCTCATGCTTAGTAAAATCCTTTTAATCAACAATACTGACAATAGTTCTTCTATACTAACTACCCCATCTTCATATGGAGGTGAGCGTCAGCATTCAAGAAGGTTCAGCCCTAAGCACATGGTGCATTTGAGGATTGTGAGAGGTAATACAGCTAACTGTACCTGTTTTTAGGCATGGTGCATTCAAAAACTTCATTTCCATTTCATTTGGCATATCTCCCCAGAGAATGAACTGTCCATGCTTCTATCCAACCCTGAAGCCAACAAGGCAAATACCACTGTCTGGATTTATTCTTCTAAGTGGCAAAAAAAAAAAAAAAAAAAAAAAAATGTTTTTCATCCTTCCAATGTTTTTAATGCAGACATATGCACCAGTGATGAATAGTAGTGGTCCAGCAATCTGGCATACTATATCACAAGACAAATAGTAGCTGTAAGTTTCTGAGTCTCCTATTTGAACTACATGTAGGTAGTATAAAATGTCTGAGTCTGGTTGACATATTTTCATATTTTTTCATATATATATTTCATATTTGCTTCCAAGGAAGACAAGACTTCTGATCTGCATATAGGATTCAGAGCCATTGGGTAGTCCAGTCTTCTTTGGTAGAAAATGAAGTTGATGTTTCCTGTTTTCTATAATTCCTACTGTTGTTTGTGAAANGTAGTATCTTCTAAACTCTGTATAGCCTGATGGATTCTCAGTCTCTTGTAAGACCAGATTCAACCTTGTTCATCTGGCTTTTTGTTAGCCAGAGTTGGTAGTGGCTTAGAAGGAATCAAAGATAGTAAAGTTTATGAAGTCAAAGATAATGAAAAAGTCAAAAATAAAAGAAAAACTGTAAGGATGCNCTAACTAAACTCTAAACTCTGTATAGCCTGATGGATTCTCAGTCTCTTGTAAGACCAGATTCAACCTTGTTCATCTGGCTTTTTGTTAGCCAGAGTTGGTAGTGGCTTAGAAGGAATCAAAGATAGTAAAGTTTATGAAGTCAAAGATAATGAAAAAGTCAAAAATAAAAGAAAAACTGTAAGGATGCCATTTTGACAGTGACTTTCTGTCTTTAATGTAGTTTTGAGCAACAGTCTTCCCTTGAAGAAGTAATCATTGTCTCAGATGCAATGGTCAGGAACTTAAACATGAGAATCTAGTGTTGGATTCTGGATGTCAGTAAGCATTTATTCTCTGCTCATTGAGTAAATGCGATGGGATCCTGGCTGCTTCTTCTGCCTCTTTGCCAGAAGATCTTTTCATCACTACACTTTTGTTGCTCCACCTCCATAGCATGTTCAACAGGAGACTACTTCTTTCTTACAAAATAGCTTTCAACAACTTATTTTTAGAGTTCCTCAATGATAAACAAGATATAACTTTAGTTCCTTCCTGAGACAAGCTTGAATGAGGAATGTGCAGATTTCCTTCTTAGCAACTGGGCACAAACCTCCATAAGCAGATGTTTCAGCCCAATGAAGCCTCCATGTTTCTTCCCTGGAGAAAATGCCATCTCGCCATGCTCTCAGCATACACATAGAAAAACCTGTTTATTTAATATTTTCCTTTATTATTTGAAGCCTTTTGACTGAGATATTAATTTGTATTACAAAATTTTAAAAAGAAAGGGAGAGGGAAAGGGAAAGGGAGGGAGCATGGGAGGGGGAACGGGGGGAAGGGAAGGGAAGGAAAAAGGTCTGTTAGAACCATCATGATTCATTTCTGAAATTTTAATTACAAAAAGAATCATTTCCCAAGCCTGCATCCCACCTGCTGAGGTGTGAGACATAGGCTGACTGGGAATGGCTTTATGCTTTGCATGAGAGAAATTTGACTGCCCAGTTTTCTGATAAAGGCAAGTCTGGACCCCAGGCAGAGAGGCTGAGCAGCCCATTTGTAGAGCAGGAACAAGGCTGGCTCTGGTCTGTTTATAACATCTTTTATCGATATCAATGACACATCAAAAGAGCATTATTTTAGCAAGAAGCATGAAGCAGTTAGAGAGTGAGGATTGCATTTAGGGAACAAAATAACAAAATAAAAAGGCTTAGTTTTCTCGGCTTGGTTTTTGGAAGAGCAGTGAAGTTGTTGTTCTCCAGGCTTTAATGAAGGAGTCATCAGCTGAGTCCAGTGCAGAAGCTTAAGCACCAGCCTACAGCACTCAGCTTTTCTGGTTTCTTTTGTCTCTTCTGGTGTAATGATTTACTACATCAAATACATTTGGAGTTCTTTTTCTTCCCCTCTTGTATCTGTTCCTAGAGTTCAGCTCTCACATTTGTCCTAGTTAGCTAAACTTCTTGCCCTTCCTCTGTACTTAGCTCTGTTTCTCACATTACCCAATTAGCACCTCAGTAACTATGCCATGTCAGCCTCTTTCCTCTGACCCAGCAGTACTTACACCAGCTCTGTTATGCTTCCTATTGATACTTATTCACTGAAGGCAATGGGAATAGTTGCCTGCTTAAACAAAAGCAAGCAAATAAAAATCTTTGGTAAATCCATGTTCAAAATATCCAGCATTAAAGAAGCATACTAAGGTTATCCATTGGTGCTGGACTTATCTGTACCATTTAAGTACATAAGAAATGGCAAATATGAAAACACTTTTAGCTCCTTACATTAGAAAGAAATAGTCCAGTTTACAGTAAAATGAATTACTGATTCCTCTTAATATTATTCTCAGTATATGAAATATTCTACTACTGCTTTTTGGACCGTGCCTGTGGAATGGTTAGGCCTCATAATGTAAGACTGAATTACATGATTTCCATGTTTCTGCTTCAACAACAATTTCTGTGAGTCTGATTAGTTCTTTTTAAGAGGCACATCTGGTTAAAAAACATCTGTTTTTTTCCTTTGGAATGAAAATGCCCATTAGATTAAATTGTCATGGGATAAAACTGAGAAGCAAAGTTAGAGAATAAATATAGTGAACCTTTTCCTAATATCTCAGATGGTTTTAGTTCTGTAGCACATAGAATTATTTAAAGCATGGAGTTGGTATCTCATCCACCTTTTCTAAGTTAAATTGCAACAGGAGTATCTCTCCCTTCAAAACACACAGATACAACTTGAGTGAAAATTTAGAATTGGTAATAAGGCTGTTGCTCACTAAAATCTGATTGCTTTTATCTGAATTGATGTGGCTGATGACTGTAGTTCCTTATGACTAATACAGATAAGGAAGTAAACTTCTAGTTGCATTTTCTTTCTTACGAATATTTGAGAGAAAATGTTTAAAATTTGTTGCTCGAGTGCTTCATGTGGAAGATAATCATTCTGACAAGTCAAGAACTTTGGTTAAGGTCAAAATTTAATCTCAGTTCAAGTACCTGCTTAAGCCTAGGTACTTATTATAAAGCCCAAATATACATATTATCATAGAAGGATAGAGTGGTTTAGGTTGGAAGGGACCTTAAAGATCATCAAGCTCCACTACAGTGGGCTGATTGCCACCCACCAGATCAGGCTGCCCAGGGCCCTATACAACCTGGCCTTCAGAACCTCCAGGGATGGGGCACTCACAGCTTCTCTGGGCTTAGGAACATCTCACATTCTTCATGTCAGTAGGATCTTTTTTTCCCACATCAATGAAGCTTTCAGAAAGTATTTTTGAAAGTTTGCACATACACCAGCATTCCTCATATCCCTCCTAGCTAGTTTAATTTAACATAGAGACACGTGGGATTTCACAGCTCAGTGCTTCCACAATAATGCAGTCCAGTTTCCTTCTCAAAACCACAGTGACAGGTGCACAGAGATTTAATGGGCAGATGGATGTATATGTTTTTCTTCTGAAGATAATGCATGACCATGTACATCTAAACCTCTAATGTCTGATTTGCTATGGAAAACACATGCTGCTGTACATGCAAGGGGAAATAGAGAAAACAAGTCTGTATTTCAGAGATGTAACTTTAAATTAAGAAGAAAAATATGAATAGACTATTGCTTTAAGTTTGTGATCCATGTAAGTTACTAATCAGTGAGATCTCCTCTCTCTGAAGAGGCCATAGTGTTACATAGGAATAATGAAGAATTATCCTTCTGAGAAGCTGTCTCTGAAGGAGATCAGAATCAGACCTCTAAGCTACAGCATTCATACCCTTGTGACTTCAGTCTGAATTGACTTTCATCTTGACTTTAAAATGGAGACTGCAAAATAGATCATAAGCACAGGGAAAGAAATTGCAGAGTAATCAAGAGTCACATCACATTCTCCCTAAATCTTTTTTTTTCTGATGTTTGATTTCTGGTGTAAATTCCAATTTCAGGTCTTTTTCAGACACTAATTTTCATAAACACAAATGCTAGTGAAGATTAATACAGTGTTAAAATCACTTATTATTCATATCTTAAGAAAGCACAGTTTCTTAGGTATAGATTACATCCAAATAACTTTGCTCACAAAAAGAGGTTGGAAGACTAGCTCTTCACATTCAGATCTTGTAAAACTATGAGTGGAATTTGATAATATTTTAATATCTTAGAGTGTAAATTATTAATGTTCAGTGTTAAAGAAAAAATGTGTCTTCTAGGTTAAACACAGCCTCTCCTGAATGACATTCATATACCCTCACTCTGAAATTATGAGAAGAAAAAAGTCAATATCTTTAGAATGTGAAAGTGGAATGCTAACAGCAATATAGTATCAAGATATGGGATTTAGGTTCCTAAATACCATGTATTCTCAGGCAATATTACGTTCATATTGCAGGCAAGTGAACAAATATCAAAAAGTTAGTATAGGAATATATTCACTCATATATAAGTGCACGCACATACGCACAGTTACAAACATATATATATAAGATACTCATATACAAAAGATACTGTATGCCATATATATACGAATATATAATTGCTACAGTCACATACACTCATCTCTTATCTTCTTTATCTAAGAAAGTTTTTAATGAATCATCATTTTTATTCATACATCCCCTCTAAAAAATATGTATGTGCTTTATAGGTCAGTTTGTCTCTTACACTTCAGATAGTAGATGTGATTTCTAGGTGCTTTACCACTAAATCCAACCACAGTGATCTCTGTGGTAACGAGATATATCCTGGGCAAACTTCCTCTGGGAAGCATTGTATCTTTGCAGACAATGACCTTTTGTGATCTAGGGAAAGCAAGAGTCAGGGACTTACTTTGTGTTTTTTTGTACATTGAATAAGTATTCTAAAGCTGTTTGCATAAGTGCAGGTAGATTTGTTTTGAAAAGGTGAAGCTTCTTCGGGTTTTAATGTTTTCCTGTGAGAAGACAGTTCCCAGTTTCCTCTACTTTGTTTTGAAATTTCTTCTGCAGATGCTATTTTCTAGAGGTTCAGTGCCTGGGACTACA
>PPHD01020933.1:0-12024 GCA_002909625.1 Bambusicola thoracicus | reverse complement strand
AAAAAAAAAAAAAGAGAGAGAGAAGAAAAAACATAGAAAACATGAAATGAATCCTCATGATCTCCGGAAGGAAACTGGATCTCCATTAATAGCCTATCTGAAAAGGGGATTTATGGGACTCATCTTTCAATCTATTCTGCTACTTTTAGCTTTCTAAAATCTGTTAACTGTAAAAGAGTATTCTGAAAGTAGCTGTGAACAAAAAACTAGATTTAATTTGGATCTCTGCTCTGTTGGGCCCTCAGCACAAAATTCCTGTGTAAAGCACATGGTTTCTGGTTAGGGACCTGAAGAGTTAGAAACCCAGGTGAGAAGAAGGCAATGGATTTGTTCTGCATGTATGATTTTACTAAGTCCAGAAAGCAATAAAACCTGCATCTGGACAAAAGGAGCCCAAATGATTTCTTCAGAGATGCTAAATACGTTTTTTAGCACTGCTAAGATGAGCAAGCTGAGTATTAATGACATGACTATCTACATAGTAAGTCCAAATTATGAGACCAGTGGTTGTACAGTGTGTGAAAGCATGGGAGCAACTCTCACATGCGCCATAAAATCTGCATTTTAAACAAGACGTTTTTTTTTCTGTAAAACGTGCCATCTCGTGAAAATACCAGCCAGAAAGCTTTGTTGGGACAATCACTTTCTGCTGATGCTGCCTCATGTACATGGCTGAGCTAGGCCACTTGTAAAGTGTATTTACAAGAGGGGATGGATCAACCAAAAAATGCGTCCCTGCGTCTGCTGTCTGCAGTGGGGCAGATCCATGGAGCCTGGCTGAGCACTAAACCTTCACTTCCTCCTGTGCAGGAAATCCAACTGGCACAGCCCCTCTACATCTCTCCACGCTTTTGCTCTCACTCACCGTGTTGAAGAGTTCTGCTGCTTGTTCTAGTAACCCAACCAGGCCACTTTCTGAGAAGTACCTCCCAGAACATATACCATCTTCATCCGGAGACAAAACATCATCAGAAACAGCTGATTCCTCCAGCACATTGGATGAAATGTTCTAAAACAAATCAGAGCAGAGCAATCAGGAACCTAGACCAACAGTCTACAGTAAAGAGCCACGCAGAAACAGTTTCAACATACTTAAATGACAGAAAGAAGAATGAGATGGAAATGCAGCCAGAGGGAACACTGTTAAATCTTATTTAGAAGCAAATGTAACACCATAAATCTTTGCAGATGGCAGATCAGGAGTTTCGTTTCAAGAATCCTAAACTTTTTTTCTTGCCTCAGGATTAAAAGGTGAACTCCTGTAGATCACCAGCTGACTTCCTTCAGGTGGGTAGGTTTCCCTGGAATGCTGGAATGCACTGAATCTCCTATGCCACAGGGATAACTAGAAGCCATATCCTTCCAGTTTCTCATATCTCAGAGGTGAAAAATTTCAAGCTGCACCTCAGGCCTTCTTTGAGCTTTTAGAAGAACCTGGATTCTCAAATTGTTAATTCTGCAACTTTTAGAAACAGCGAAGTACAGCGTGGACAGTACTACTCTAAAAACTGAAATAACTGAATGCTAAGGTTTGATTTGCTAGTACATAAAAGCAGTTAACTTAGTGTCATAGTGTCTCTCTTCAGTAGAACTTACAATGAAAATCTGAGTGCAAGGTAGATGCCAGCTGAATAGATATCTAATTCCTAGAAGACATCTTTATAAAATGGTTGAGAGTCTGAAGGCTGTTACTATTGATCAGATTTCAGATAAAGAATTGGCATCACACATCACTAGCAACACAGAACTTCTCCCTGTGACTTTTGTAGATGATTTTATTTTTCCATGAGTGAAATCTACTGCAGCCACATTACCATCACTGTGTCTGTTCTGAACATCACATCAGCTCCTCTGCAATAATCTGTGACAGCTGAGGCAGTCTGAGTAATGTTCTTTCTTTTTTAAAGAGATCACCTGAACGAGGTGCTACAAAACAAATCTATTTGTAAAGAACAGGATATCTTTTCTTGAACAGCTTTACAAAAATGCTAAGTGTTATTACAGTTAAGTGTTATTACTGAGCAAACTGAAGCTCAAAATTATGCTGTCAGATAAAATGTTTTGTAATTGAGTTTCTGGCCATTAAGGCATTTAACTACCTCTCTCCTATGGAGCATCATTTTCTTTAGCAAGCATGTATTTACACAAGCATTTTGACCAGAGAGATTGATTTGTCTAAAGTGCTCTTAAACTTCTAAGTTTTAACTTGTTTGGTGCCTCGTAAAATAGACTTCAGTTCTCTGAAATAATTAGAACCATACTCATTGGTGGAAACCTGCTCAGTCTGGGAGCAATGAAAGGGGGAATCAAATTAGAGTCAAGTGTGTGTGTGATTACAAGTATTTATGGTAGTCTGAGAGCATTCCTTTCCCGAATATGGGAATTCCACCCAAATTCAGATGATGATTGTACAAAACAAGCAGGGAGAAAAGAAGAAAACAGAAATAGTGCATGTAAGTTAGGAAGTATGCAAAACTGCTAAGAGAAACAAAAGAACAAGGAGTGTGAGAGTATAGATCCATGGTTAGAATGTTAGCCAGTAAAAAGAAAGTACATACAGCTAGCTTAGCAGTAAAGGAATTATGAAAGAATAATGCTAGTCCATGACCTGATTGCTATGGTGGAAATGTAAATACTACTTCTCAAGCATACTAAACTCAGTGCAAAATTCCAAGTGGTTCAATAATACTCACATCCACTATTCTGAAGCGAAAAAAACAGGTGTGTTGTGGTTATATCAAGGGATGATGAATGTACTGCTAGTGTTAGCCCTTTCTGAACCACCTGGACCGTAAAATGTGCCCCTCAACACTTTGAATGAGCTAAGCAGAAGGGTATTCTGGCAGCTAATACTGAGTCACTGTATGTTTTGGAAAATTGGAGAAGTACCAGAGCAGGAAAATTCTTTAGGGATCTACGTTTTTTAAAAAGTAAACAAGATAAGCAGCAAGTAGTACGTTTATCAGTAGCATTCCAGCCAAAGTAATGGAAATACTGATACAAAATTTTAATAAAGAAAAAATCAAAGACACTGTAATTAATCTGAATCAACACCAGGCTACAGAAACTCAGGTTCTACTTTTAAAGAGACTACAATCATATGACATCAACAATGCCCAAACAATAGATGTCTGTACAATGCCTAAGCTGGTACTGCACAATTTCTATTCATTGCTTAGAATGATTCCAAATCATTGCAGCAAACACTATTAAAAAAATGGCCTTAGAAAGGATCATCAACAGTTTTAGACAACAATCATAAAAGAATTATTATCAACACATGGGAATATTCTAAGGGTATATCCAATTCTATTTTTTGTGTGAAAAAAAAAGGAATAAAATCACTAAATTTGCACATAACGTAAGTTTGGGTAAGAATGACCAAAACTGCATAATCTGATAAGCTAAGTGTGAACAAATACCTGCATTTCAAACTACTTCTTAAAGCAGATAATTATATTTTAATCCACAGGGAATTGAAAGAGAAAACAAACAAAGGGAAACAAACAAACAAACAAAAAAATAATCCAAGAGATCTCTCTGCAAAAGTCTGATGTATCACTAGGTAATGAGCTCAACAAGGCCAAAGAAACTAGTGGGGCCTTTGAAGCTATAAAGTGAAAGGTACTTCCTAGAGTTGAAGATCTTACTGGACATTTTTACTGTGCATAAACTAATGTGATTGTGCTATTTACTACTGAGAAAGATGTTGCTTAGGAACTGGAGAACACTCAAAGGATTGGAGAATGTGTTTAAAAAAACAGAGTAGCTCCAATTACTTAGCTTATCAGAAAGAAGGCAGAAAGATGAATCTGTCACAGTTATTAAGTAACAACTGTAGGAAAAGATATATGATAATAGAGGGTTTTTATTTGGCAAATAAGAGATTACAGCATCCAAAGGCTGCAGATAGAACATAGAGCTAGATACTAAACTACCAGTTCTCGTTAGTGAGTGTAATAAACAATCAGAATGACCTATCAAAAGTGGTGATAGATCCTCTGTCATCATAACTTTTCCTACCTATGTTCACTCCTACTCAGCTTCACGTGAGGAGAAATACACACACCATGATAGGTCATCCTAGTCTGTCAGAGCTTTGGATTCTCTTCTCACCTGAAAGCTGACGCTGCCCACTGGGAGATAGCTGCGATCTTCAAGCATGCTGAGGTACTCTGCCACCAGCGCAGCAGCATGGACAAGGCACATAGCTGCTTCTGTGTAGCACTTCCTTTTGGTGTGCTTCTCTGCCATGTTCTGCAGCCAAGTCAGTCTCAGGTCGGGTGATGTCTGGTACCCTTTGGCAATTCTAATGACACAGGGAAGACAGGAGATGTTAGTGACTTCTCAAATAACAGAAGGGATCTCTATAGTTCCCCATATGGGCTGAATGAAAGCAGACACCTCTATCTTTATTCTGTAAGTAGGATTCACTAAGCACATGGTAAAAATAGCAGCTAGGGAAGGGGAGTGAGGAAATAGTGGAGTTATAAGGAGGTAAAAATGCTGAACCCAGGACCCTTCAGCGATTGTTATTTCCTGACTTCCATCCTTGCCCAAGCCCATACACATCAGTGACCTTCCAGTGGCTCCACTGCCATGGCACCATATGAGCAGTCCCACCTGGGTCCCCTGTGAGAAGGCATCTGTGCTGAAGTGAGAATGTACAGAACAGCTGGAGTGTTTGTCCACAGCTTGTCCCTGACACACACACTTCTTGTGCTCACCTCACTGCAGAATTTCCTCACTAGCGGTTCTAAATGGATTCACCTGTACATAAGATCCATGAGCATTTCCGGATCTTCCTGAAATTCCCTCATTTTCACTGTGTCTGACAGGATGCTGTTCAGATTGCACAGCAGCTCCTCTACCTGCAGTAATACAAAGATCAACATGCATTTCTCAGGCACTTATTTTTTCTCTTCTAGAAAAGTACCAGTCTCTGCAACAGATGATACTCAAACTTAGTCCCTCTTACTGAAGGAAATGGCAGGATGCTGAATTGCTACTAGGTATGTTTTTCCAATTCTATCCAATGCAGCAAACACTGCTGACATAGCAAATTTTATTCATATATTTGAATGAATCAAAATGAGCTGGGCATACCTTTGATCAGTTTATTTCTGAATGATTAAAAAACCAAAAACAAACAACAAAAAACCCCAACAAGACTATATGCTAATTTAGTTCATCCTGTGATCTGATAACAAATCAGATGCTTTTGTAAGTCTTCAGCACAAACTGAATTTCAGCAAAGCACCTGGCAGTTGTCTGAAATGTTTTTCATTACTGCTGCTGCCACCTTTTCAACTGAAAAGAGGGGAGATGTTTCCACAGCTCTACTTGCTAGAAAACATACTTAATCAAATTCTACCCTGGGAAATTCTTATGGTGTGCAATTCCTGCTGGGGTCTAGGAGAAAGGTGTCTAAAAATCTAAGAAATAACCCTTCTCTAATGTGAATCAAATGGTACAGAATTGGGTCTTCTACTTCTGTCCTGCTTATTGTTGCATAAGACATAAGCTCAGACAATAACTCCTGCATCATTATTTTCATTCTTGTGTAAGACTGAGATTCTAGGACTTGCTCCAAGCACATTCCTATGTGAAAGCTCTAATACAAACCACAGATATTACAAAAGATTTGACCTGAATGGGAAACGGAGTTGCCTGCATGTCCACATCTTCTTCTGCATAGGCCAGGATAGTTCGTAAAGATCGTCGAAGGAATTCCTCGTTAAACTCAGGTGATTTGCCAACCAAAGAAGCTAGCGACATGGTCACCTGCATCTTCACTCTTGCAAAATTCTTTCCAAAGAAGGAAAAAAAACCCAAAATTAGAGATGATATACCATGCATATCATATCGGTTCACATATCTCTGTCTCCTGCATAAACCAAACCCACTTTTACCTGCCCACACTGTGTGGGTTAAAGTTGCTGCTCATGTGAGCAAGAATCAGCAGACCTGGGCTCTGACATGTCAGTGCTTTGAGGCAAGAATATGCTTGCATGAGATAGCTCTCTCTTTTTACCTCAGGCCAGGCCAGTAGGCTTATAGATCAGGCCACTCAGAGAGAATGAGAGGCAGCAGGACTACGTAAACATTCTGGAAAAAAGTCTGTAAAGCAAATGGCCTCCAAGGACTTCATCTGATGATGCACCACACCTTGATGGTAACAGTGCTGCAGAGGCATGTTCTCCTACTGCACAGCCACCACTTCTTACATATTAAAGGCTCTTAAAGTGAAAACTAGGGAGAAAATGATGCTCATGAGTGTCCTTACATGCTAGGGCATTAGGAATCTACACAAATAAAATAAATATTTTGCTCTCTGTGTGTGGGTAAAATCAGGGCCTAGTTTATAGTTCTTGACATGAAAGGGAAAGTAAAAAAATTTTCATTATTAACAATATACAGTTATTCTATTCCATTGGAACAGAACTGGTCAGAAGCAGTTCTGACGCAGAAGCGAAAAAAATTATGAGAAAAATAGTGTTGCTTATCTATCATACAGCCCTTGCTATCAGAAGCCTAATGATGTTCCATTTGAAAATGTATTTATAGATACTGCAAAAAAACAAAAAACAAAAATAACAACTTCCTAAACAAGACATTGAACAATAATTAAAACATTTCCTTCTCTACACTTCTCATACCACTTCCAGTTCAAGTGTGCAAAACAGCACAATATTGACCTGCAGATGCTTCCTGTTTTTACCACAGCTTCAGTTTCTGTTTCAATTGGTCATGAAAGAGTTGGCATGAAACACTTTGATGTTCTCAAAATCTTACACTGGTAGAGCTGAAGCTGTATCTCATGAGGAGATAAAGAGTAGCACAGGCTTGAGTCCGTGTAATATCTATGCTGCTGCTGCAGTGATGGAGAACTCTTTGACAGAGGTCAGCACACTGTTCCACCTCCTCTTCAAACAGGAAATCTCCAAACTAAGAGAGACAGAGAAGATATGATTCAGTACTACCATTTCTGGCCATTAAAATACCATGACCTTAGTGCATGAAAATCACAGGGTTCAGACAAAGACTAAAACCTACAGAAATAAGATTTTATACCCTTAATATGGGCATCTGATTTCTGTGCTTCTATAGACCCCATTTCCAAGCTATTCTAAAGAGAATAAGGGTTTGAAAATAGTTTTTGTGTTTAAAAATGAGCAATGGAAAGAGAGAACAAAAAAATTTCTCAGGGAGTCCCACAGTGCCTTCAGGAGTTTTTGAAAGGATAAAGCATTGCAAAATTCTTAAAAAGCAGGATGAGTTGCTATTTTCAGAATATATAACAGTTGATGAACCATGCAGATATTTCCTTGTGCATAAGGAGCAATTACTGGCTTTTTGCATCAACGCCCTACCCCTCCCAAGCCCTCCAGCATGTTCTTCCTCCTACGGCGTGCCACAAAAATTCTGTTGCCCAGTTTTCATGACAGACCCTCTTTAAAAGAGTGTCCTCATGCATCTAGCAGACAATAAACCCTAGGAGCAGAATGTCTATCCTAATAGACTGTCACTGTACACAGAAGTGTTGCACCACTGTCATATGCGCACAGGTTGGACAGATAAAAGGTGTGTGAGAGAGAACACTGGATTATTTTCCATTTGCAGGCCTATTTCCCAACCCTTGACCTTCTTCACTCCATTATCTCACTGTTTTATGCCTGATTTACATTACAAACAAAGGGTTCTATCATTTTCATTTGTTTGTAAAATAACATGTATATACCCAAGGTGTAATACAAATAATTGCAATAATTGCTTCATAAAATGAAGAACTGAGTCAGCTTAATTGGAAGAGCTATTTCAATAAGAGTAACAATTGCTTCACAAAATTCATTATTTTAATTGGAAGTTAGCTTCCAAAGATAAAGTACAATGAAAACATAATTATGAGTTTCATAACTACTCAGATATCTACCCTGTAATTAGGCTTTGTCAGACAATCTGCATTTAACAGCGAACAGGCATTAATTGGACAGGAGTATCCTATTTGTTATTTGCATTTTAGAATAGCTTAGGTGAAAAAAACATGTCAGTGATTTTTCTTTCTAGGTGAGTAAGTAATTTTCTTTATAGGAGAATGGCTCTTTCCCATATTTTAAATTGGAAACTGGTCCTCATTATATGTAATTCAGATATTTCTTTACAGTATCTGCACATTCCCTGGAGTTAAGATGCCTAATTAAAATCAGAATGTATTTGAAATAATTAGTTCTTGTTTTTTCTTTTTACCCTTTTCATTAGTAACTTTTCTGTATTTAAGAGCAAATTGCTCAAACTCACAACCACAAAGTTGTTCTGATTTGGTCATTCCACCTTATGCAGTCAGTGAGATAATCTTACAACAACTGGAGAAGTCTCTGAGAGTCCCTCCATCTAGGAGATAGTATTTACACCCATTAAACACACTGAACAAATGCCATGGGAAAAAATGGTGAGTGATTACCTAACAGCTCTGCTATAGAAATGCTGCTGTAACAACTTGACTGGAAGCATGGAAACAGAAGCATGTCAAAAGCATACCTTAGCAATGAGTGCTCTGAGTGTAGCAAAGCAGTGAGTCAGGTAAGTGGTGCTCTGGTCACAGCCAAGAGAATTTACCAGGACCTTCAAAACTCCTCCCAGAAGATTGTCTCTGCACTCTGCTGCAAAGCTTGCCTACACATGAAGGAGAAAAACAACAATAACTGTATGAGGTAATTCACCAGTGAACTTGCACATAGGAATTGGTTGTTGTGCTCTCCCATCCACAAGATGCATCCAGCGGTTTGGAGACCACAGGTTGTTGGTTTTTGTTTAATTTGTTAACGTTGTTAACTGCAAAGGGAACTCAAAACAGGTTTGTAGTGAACAAGATGATGGGAAAATGTTTCCAACACTTTTCATTTTTTGTAGGCTCCTCAATGCACTTTTAAGCTCAGCCCGCTTTTGCAGTGACTCCTACAGCACTGCCTGCTTTGTGTCTAATCTTTTGTGCACCTTGCATTGGTAAGTGACTGTGGTGGCCATGCACTTTTTTCCCTCATGCACTTCTGGGCATACTGGCTAGACAAGCATACTGGTATGTTCTGGTCAAACCTACAACCTGGACAGAAGGGATATAAGTTGCAGTAATGGGTGCCATGTAAAAGTTATGCCCAGTACTACAAGGATCTAATAGCTAAATGCTTATCAACTAGTAGGTTTTGAAAACAAAGTTCTCTCTTAACTAGGTATTAATACGGGTTGCTCAAACAGTACTATTCCATTACCTATGAATTTGGAGTGTCTCAGCACGGTCATGTGTTACAGTTCTACTGATGTCAAAGAGCCTGTGAAATTTTGCTGCATCTGATTCCTGCAAGTTAAATTCTTTACACTGCTGTAGAGGGGCACATCTCTTTTCAAAAGAACTCCATGCAGGTGAAAGATCTTTCTCTGCATTAAGTACTCTGTGAGAGTCAAGGTTAAATGACTTTTGTCTCACAGGATCGCTCGAAGTATGACCTAAGGCTGCCCATCAGCCTAGTTCCAAATTACTACTGTCTTAAGATACATTGCCAACAAAAATGAAGACTTTTCTTCCCTTATCCACTCCAAACTCCACTACCATGGTAAGACAGTTGAAATGGCTTTTAAACACATCTGTAGAGGACAAGGGGTGGGATTTCCCTTTTATTAACAGTAGCATGCCCTAACAGTAGAAAGTGCTTGCGACAACAGTGTAAGGCAGTAATTTTGTCTTTAGATTCATTCATCCTTGCTGCCTTCCCTTCACCACTCCAAGACTTTATACAAGCTTACAGTAGATCTTTAATTAAAACAATTTGCACCACCTAAGGTACAAAAGGCTTGCTTCCACTGCCTTCTGAGAAAGCAGAAACTGATACGAAGCCAGCTCTGCAGTTTCCCACCTGGATGATGTTCTCTTGCATGTCAAGAATGATCAGGTTAGCTTCAGTTGCCAGGTTTCCACTGATGAGAGCTTCTTGGTCTAGCTCTGCTTTTGTCCTACAGAAGAGAGTTCTAATTAAAGCAAGAAGGGAGTTCCACAGGTGGTGGATGACCTACTGAGGAACAAAAGCAAAATACAAATGCTGAACGATCCTTCAAGAGCAAACAATGACAGCAGTGTTCGGAGGCATTTCTTAAGAACTACAGCGTCAAACCAGGAGAGCTGATACTGATCTTTTTCCTAACCCACTCAGAAAAGAGCCATTGCGTGACCTGAAGCAGCTTTTTAAGGTTGGAGATTTGAGCTGCTCTAAGGCTAAATCTCATTTTTTCTGTGGCTGGAAGAACACTTTTGCAAACACACTTCCAAGCAATTTCAAAATCTGTAGCTGTTCTGCTATGTTTGTTTTCCTTTCCTTCTCAGCAGAGTCACACCCAAAAAGAAAACCAGAGAAGTAAAGAGCCATCCTTTTGGACACAACTGGTTAATTTCAGGGAGGGACAGAAAAGAAAGAAAGAGCATTAGCACAGTTATTAATTACAATAACTCAAAGTAACGAAGAAAAGAAGGGCCTGCCAAAAGGATGGTGCTATAATCAAGCCATGGATTGCTAACTATGAGTAAGAGCAGAACAAATTAGGGAAACAACATACCCTTCTGAACCATTTCCAACAACCACTAAGCTAGCACATCAACCATGCTGACTAGATCCTTTCTGACACCAAATTTAGCTTATAACCGCAGCTTGTCACCATCTCAAAACATGCTGGTCTCAAGGCTGAGTGGCAACACTTGCAAAGTTTTTGTGTCATGTATGTGACCTGCAAGCACCTTACTTACAAGACATACACGGTGGAGATCCATAAATGATGAGAGCAAAGATCTCACATACCACAGTGATGAACACAGTATAAAACAGAAAGGCCTTGACAACATGTGGAGTTTTACTAGAAGATTTAATTAAAGTTTTAATTAAATTTATATTTAACAATAACGTAGAGCTGCTGCATGAGGAGTGGTTTACTCTGACTTCTCAGTGAAACTGAGAGGAAGCAAGCTGATTTCAGGGCAAAGTAAGGACATCCACCCAGGATCTGCACCTCTTCCAATCTAAGATAGAGGGCAGAAGGATTATTCTTTTGAAGTTCAGATAAATACCAAACTAATAATCTTTGTTTTCAAAAAAGCATGTGACAGTTGCAGCTGAGTGCTAGGTGGCCTGTGTGCCAGACAGACAAAATTCAAGCAAGTATCTGTGGACAACGATCTGTGCATGGTCACTTTAGAGAAAAACAACAACTTCTATGCTTACAGAAGAGTACCTTGTATCATATGAAAATCACAGAATCACAGAATTGCTAAAATTGGAAAAGACCCACAGGATCATCCCATCCAACTATTCATTTGCCCTTCACCAATGGTTCTTGCTAAACCATGTCCCTCAGCACAACATCCAAATGCTCTTTGAACACCACCAGGCTTGGTGACTCCACCACCTCTCTGGGCAGCCCATTTGCTATGCTATTATATATAATGCTATTAGTAGCACAAATCTTTCTTGAAATTACCATTTCCCATAAATCTATACATTCACTTGTCTGCTACTATACAGTGCACAAAAGGTGAAATGTACTTATATATCGTAACTTATAGCCTCCAACAAGAAAAGGGTTCACTACAGAATCACCTTCCCATAACTAACATAACATGTCAAATCCAGCCCAACATATTTAATGTGGAAAACTTATACCACAGTACTGCACACAGCAAAGTGCAATAGCAACACCAAAGCAAGCGTCATAGCAAGCGTCACTGAAATATATGATGCATGTACCAATGACTAGTGTTTCTTACTCTGATAATCAAAAGGAAAAGATGTAGATAACTAAACATCTCATTCAAGTATTTGTGATCTCTGTTACCTCACAGCAACAGTTGGATATGTCTGCTACATACACATTTTCTATTTCTTTCCCGTTAACAGAGGAAGAAAAGGATTGACACTACTGATTTTGTACTAAAACCATCTGAGGAGAAAGATCAAAACATAAAAAAAAGAAAGGAAGGAAGGAAGG
>PPHD01020932.1:0-11583 GCA_002909625.1 Bambusicola thoracicus | reverse complement strand
GAAAGGAAAAAAAACAACAAAAAAAAAAAAAGGGTGCAACTCTTACCAAGTCTTCTCATTTTGTCTAGCACAAAACATTTTGTCAAGGCCAGAGAGAACCAGAGAGAAATAATCTTACTCATCCAAAATAACTGTTGCAAAAATAGTTTCCCATGACTGTCACTTCATTGTGCGCTTACTCTCATTGTATTTCCAACACTCAGTTGCATCCCATTGAAGTTGATTGCATTCACAGGTAAACACAGACTCATTTCTACCTTGATTTCCAACCCCCACCCCAAGAGATGATCAATAAAAACCCAAGAGATACAGAGAACAACAGAAACAAGGCTTTGCCTGCAGGTACACCTGTGGTAAGGGTCACCCACAACCACCACTACAGGAAAAGATGAACACTGCAAAGAGCTCATCATATCAAATGCATACAAGGAGAGATACATTTCACCTTTCTGGGCTGCAAACCTAGAACTTAAAAACTTTAAGGCAATGTAAAATACCTACTAATACATATCTTTTGACCTAGGAAACTAATAGCCTCAGCAGTTAAGGAAAAATATAATTTGCTTTAAAAGCAGAAAACAGACAGGTTTTATGTGTCTAAGTAAACTGCATTCATTTAAAGTTAAATCTACAGTTTAGACTCTCTTGTCTTGATCTTGTCTTGATTAAGTCTTGATTTTTCTAGGGTAGAAGATCAGACTTGATCCTCGGAGGGTACAAGATAAAAGGCATAAGATAACTACAAATGGAAAGTGGCAAGATGTGGTGGTCAATCTACCAGTCTAAGCATGAGACAACTCTTCCTTTAACTGACAGAGCACAATATGGAAGTTTGTATCCATTAAACAACCCAGCTTTACTACTTGTTTGAAGCTAGTGAGATAGCTAGGAAATTTAAAAAAAAAAACAAAAACAAAAACAAAACAAACAGAAAAACCTAGCCCTATTTGCAGGTTGTTTTGGACACATGTCCCATGCATGTAATTTGAAAGGCCTATTCTTTTAGTAAAGACAAATAGACATTTTAGAATCACATATCCTACATGAGGTTATGTGCTCTCATATACATGTTCACAAGGATGTAAAAAGAATGCTTTACACTACAGTATTTCTCAAGACAAAGATTATTTATAAGACCTGACCAGCACCCTTTAGAGTTCCAATGCTGATCTGGCTTTCAAAAAACAACAACAAATACAAAATAACATTAAGAAATGGTGTAGTAAGTACTGAACAGCCAATGCAGGCAGTGCCTTTGATAGCAGTATGTACAGCTAACATTAGCATGCAATTAAAACATGCAATCAAAACATTGTCTGCACAACATTTGTAATGCCAATCAATACTGCAATTGTACTGCCAAACGATTCATCAATAGGCCCACGATGAATACTGAAAAAAGGAAACAAAAAGCCAGTTTACTGCTAAAATCATATGAATTTCCATTAACTTTTCCTGCTAAAATAGTAGAGCTCAAAAAGACATCGTGCTTGCATGATTTTTAGCCTTAATTTACTTTCTTCTGTTCTACATGTATTTCTATCTATAAGTCTGAAAATGGCTTTTAAGTATACTGCCATGAAATTTTAAGGATATAATCTATTCAAGACTCTTTTCCTCCACCCACCAAACTACATCACTAGCCATATATACTGCAGGGGAAAAAAAAGCATGCATGGACTAGATTGACAGCAAAGCATAGATGTTCATAGAACAGGTAAGAACAAAGATAATTATCAACCGTTCAGTATTATAGTTGCTCCTCTGTTGACAAACAAAAAGCAGAAATCCGAATTTGAGAAGGATATTCCTCAAATCAGAAAGCACTTGTAGGATCATGCTCACAGGGCCTCTTCCTACCTCTACCCTCAGAAAACAGTGACAACTCCACTTGACTCCACTGTGCAAACATTACTGGTTGTGCACACCTGGAATTGACCCCTCTCCCTCTACTCTCCATGCAGAAAGATCCCATAGAATTGTTGCTTCAAGATTATTTGTGGAAAAAGAAAACAAAAGTCAACCAACTATAGCTTTTTTTCTCATGCTATTTAGTCAGTTGGGTATAATTTCAATTCAACGAGTTACTGAAAACTTAATACCAGCAATCCCCCTTTCTTCCCCCCCCAGAAAGTAACTAAAATCTACATCTGCCTTTTTTTGTTCTTACATACATCTGCTTGTAGGGGGTGCAATGTGCATTAATAATCATATAAAATGCATCAAACTGAATGACAGCTAAACTAATATTGTTATTATAAGTATTCCACAACAAACTTCCACCAGCACATTCCTTATACTCTACTGGCCTTCCCAGCAGTCCTTATTAAATTCACTATCTTAAAATATTAACATTGGAAACAAAGTCTTGTAATGTTGTCTAAACATCTACGAAACACGCAGTCTGTCAAGTAAGTTTGCATAATAAATGCTCCTCTGAAGAGCATTAAGTGCATAAACTCCTTCTGTTTCAAGGAAAAGACGTTGCAGTGTTTGGTCAAATACAGTCACAGACCATGGGCTTCCTTCCCTGTGTCACCCCCAGCCCCAGCAGCTGACGCTTTATCAGCTCTGCAATGTCTGCTATCTCTCCAAGTCAAATACAAGAGCAGAGCATTTCACCTGCCTTGTCCTCATAAAAATCACTCATAACACACTGCCTCGAACACGTATCTACGAACGCAATTTAAATCATGGCTAATAAAGCACAAATATTTATTGTAAAGTGTAATAGACTTTACGAGGAAAACAAAGAACTTCAGATCTCTTTGTTGTTTCTGTTCACTTCTGGTGATAATGGAGGTATCAAATTCTGGAAGTCTACCAAGCAGTTGCATTTTACTATGAACACGTATGATTCAAGTACTGCCAATAAATTCCAGGTATTTAGTTAGGCTGATGTTTACGATGTTACTTGAAGAATACTAAGCGTCTTAACTTGAAACATAAACATATTTTATGGGAAGCGAACCGAATATCAAAGGAAGCATTTAATCAGTTGAATAGAAACAAATATCTTTTGTCGTCTAGAAAAGTTAATGAAAGCAGTTACTGCATTTTCTGTGTTTCTTACACTGCAGACAAACACGACACAAACAGAGAGCATTTCCTATCTAGAAGGGAACGGCGCAGAGAAAGTAAGCTATTGTACAATATTCCCCACGTATCTTAACTGCTGTCACACTATTTTAACACTGTTTGTCCCATTGTCTGCACTTGATAATTTCAACCTTCTGACGCCTGTTCCAGCAGGCTGGCATTTTAACCTTTCACGCACAGAACAATTACTGCTGTATTATTCTATTGCGTAAACGCGGAGAAAGAAACGCTCGCAAACCGCTGCACTGTTTCAGATTCGCCTCGTATTTCCTCCGACCTATTTCACATCACAAGAAGCACATTACGGAACGCACGACAAAGCAAAGTTAGAACGTTTCATTTGGCATTCATGGATTTCAGCGACCACAGCAACAGATGGGGGGCTCTGCGACAACAATCCCTTCACGGAGGCCGGGCACCCGCCATTCATTCCCAATGCTCCCCACACTCCTTCCAGCACGGGGTCAACTGTCCTCTCCAGCAGAGCCGGGCCGCTTGCACCCAGCACAGCCCCAGCCCCTGTCGCTCATGTGCCACCTACCAAATAGAAACCAACTGCCCCACACGGGGGTTGCCCTGCAAAAAAAAAAAAAAAAACCCAAAAAACAGGACTCATTGACAAGTTTTCCAGGAGGCAGAAACCAACAGAGTTCCATTCAAGAAAACTGAACGTCTCGGGCATCCTTCCAGACTCTACTGAACAGCTCTCTCTTCGGTAAAAGAGAACTTTCTTAAGTTCAATCGGCTCAAACCTAATGGTAATTTATTTGGAGCAAGGGAGAGATGGTTGAAGAGGAAACCAGAGAAACAGACGGTAATCTGCGAGGCAGAAGGAGCCCGCCACTCAAACGCTGCCCCAAAGTGGTAAATAATACCCCTCCAAACCCGAGTTCTCCTTTAGCACTCGGCAGTCTCATTGTCGATAGAAAGCGAGAAGAAGCGGAGGTGCGAGCAGCCGGCAAGGCTTTGTCTCACGAAGATTGCCAGGAGCACAGGAGGCGGGCTTTGGGAAAGAAACAAAGTTGCTGACGGCAGAAAGGGTTAGATTTTAGCATTTAATCCCTATGAAAAGCGACCGTCCCGTCTCACGCCTCGGTACGATTTAGCTTCCGTGCAGCCAGCAAGGATTGCACCGATCCTGCAGAACCGAGTTGAGCAGTCAGTAGACGCTGAGGAGCGAGCGTTTCCCTGTTTGTAAGAGGAGTGTGACAGCAGACACCCCGCACACACACCTACACGAGCTGGAAGAGGGAGCGGCGCTCGCCGCTCACAAAGTTTCTCCCCGCAGTCCCGGAGCCACCTACCTGCTCTCTGGAGATGCAAGGCAACGAGGGTCTCCTGAACATCTTGCTGCTGCCGTAGTAGCTGCCCGAAGCTTCCCCCAGGGACACGCAGCTCGACCTCCGCCGGGGTCTGACGGCAGGCACTTTGTCCTCCGCGCCAGGCAGCCGGGGCTGCGGGTGGTGCTGCCGGGACTCCGCCCGGCCCCGCTCCGGGAAGATGCCGCGTTCGGCGCCGCAGAGAGCCAGCAGGCAGCCCGCCACCCCCACCGAGCCCGCCAGCAGCGGCCGGAGGGCCGGGGGCAGCGGCTGGAGGCCGGTCAGCGACACCAGCCACGCCGCGCCGGAGAAGAGCAGGACGAGCAGGCTGCGGCGGAGCCCCGCGGAGCTCCGCAGCAGGGTGAGCGCCGCCACCGAGCCCAGCGCGGCCAGCAGCCTGCCCGCCGCCAGCCGCGGCTCGCCGGGGGCGAGGGGCTCCTCTCCGCGTCCCTGCGCGGGCGGCAGCCACCGCAGCGCCACCAAGTCCCCCGAGTAGCAGCAGACGGGCAGCGCCAGCAGCCACCAGCGCGTCGCGCCGCGCTCCCCGCGGGCCAGGCGGCAGGTGAGGAAGAAGAAGGCGCAGGCGATGCTGAAGAGCGGGCTGAGGCAGCGGGAGAGGTTCAGCAAGGCGTGCAGCGCCCGAGGGCTCCGCCAGCCGCCGCCGTCCTGCGGGCCGGCGCTGCCCCGGCCGGGGAAGGCCAACAGCGAGAGGGCGACGGCGGCCAGGGCGCCCAGGCTGAGCAGCGCCCGGCGGGAGGAGGCGGCGGCGGCGCTGGGGCAGAGCGGCGGGGACGGGAGGCTCTCCGGAGGGTCCCGCCGCAGCGGGGTCGCGCAGCCCCGCACGTAGCCGTTCCGGAGGCTCTCGGGCAGCGCCGGAGGGGGCGGCGGCCCCGCGCCGTCCGGCTGCGGGCGGTGCGGCGGCGGCTTGCCGGGGCCGCGGCGGGAGACGGAGGCGGCCGCTTCTCTCTCTTCCCGCATGGTGGTCGGGGGTCTCGCTAACTCCGTCCCGCCTCCCGCATCGCCTCAGGAGAGGGGCGCCGGGCCGAGCCGCGGCTTCTGTCCCGCGGGCGGCGGCGTCCGGAGCATGGTGGGGAGCGACGGGAAAAGAGAGAAAAGGTAAAAGTCTCGCCGCTCGGCTCGCTCTCCCCCGAACGGATCCGGCGGGAGGAGCTCGCTGTCGCCTCCCAGCGCTCACCGGAGGAGCGGTCGTCGGCGGGGGCGGGAGGGCGGCGGGGAACGGCCCCCGCCTGCCTCCCCTCACACGCTGCACACGGCGCGCGCGGAAGCCTCTGCGGCGGCACGCGCCCCGCGAGCGGCTGCGCGCGAACTGCCACGCGGTAACGGCCGCGCGGGAAGCAGGGAGGGAGGGGGAGGCGGGGTTGAGGGGGGGGAAGCCGCGCGCGCGTGCCCGCCCCGAGCGCGTGCAACGGCGTTCGTCTGCCACGAGGTGACGGAGCGGGCGGGCGCGTAACGAACGGCTCCCGGCGCGGGCAGCGCGGAGCGGGGCGGCCCGGCGGCGAGCGGCTTTCCTTCAGCGGCCGCGAGAAGCGCCGCGCGCCTCCCGGGCGCAGCGCGGGACGGAGCGGGCGGCCGAGCCGTGCGGAAGCGGGAGCCGCGCTCGGAGCGTGTGGGTGTTCCTTCTCGTCTTTGTTTGGTTTCACACACCGAAGGAAAGTTGCTCGTGCGTGCCGCAAAGCGTAGCGCCGCTATACGAACCGTTATTTTTTCACGCGTGAAGAGTAAGCTTGGATTAGGGGATGGACGGAGGAGAGTAAGGTTCTGCTCCTTGCTTCGGCCTCCTCCGGTGCAGAGGGAACAGTATTCCGAATGAGAGAACGTGGATTTCCTTTTGGGATGACAGCCCTGCCTTTACTTTTATTCCCGCGGTGCTGCCATCCTTTCACCCACAGCCACGTGGACACACGGCTATAAATGCTTTCCTTACTATTATCACGGCCCCTTCATTCTCCTGTCCCGTTGAATGCAGCTATAAACACGTCCCAGAAGTAAGCAGGCATTGTGGTCTCCGTAGGAATATCGTATGTAAGCAGCAGGCATTGGAAGGTGCCTAAATAAGAGCACCGGGATCAGACATCCCATCATCCCTTACCACCGCGAATGCAGCTGAGTGTGGCACCACTGCTTTCTGCATCAGAAGCGCTGCAGATGGGTTTATGCTGGGCCGAAAGAATTGGCTTCCGTATCCCAGTCTAATTCTTCCCTCGTATAGTTCCTATGTCCTGTTTGCTTTGGTTAGAGAAGACAGCAAGCCAATACACTCCGTGTTGCTGAATGCTGTTCTGCTGAACACTGAAGAAACACTGAACGCTGTTGTCATAACACTAACTCAATAGATCACAGGATATCCTTTAGTGTTAACATCTAAATGCACTAGATAGCTTTACAGGTAAGGGTGGAATTCTCTTCCATGCATATTTTATGGTTGTTTACATTAAACACAACCCGCACATGACCTCAGGGTTGCGAGGTTGCATGCAGATGTGCTCAGCTGAGTTTGTTTTTCCTGCTCTCAATAACTGTGTATCAGCAGTGCACTTCACCACCTTACTGTTTGTTTGTTTTCAGATCACTTATCACGCAATAATTGGCTTTTAATTGAGTGGTATGTCTGTGCAAAAAACACCCTGAAGAAATGCATTCACAGCTCGTTTTATGTGAGTATAGTTGTTAGTAACTTCTTTGTTGCCTAACAGCACTCTACCTAGCATACTCTTGTAAAAGGATGGAACTGAAGAGATTCCTGAATAGTTTACAAGCTAATTGTGAAGGATTTCAACATAAGGAAAACTTGATTTGAGTAAGACAGCACCTGTCATGAAGAGTATTAACTAAATTTCTTATGACAGAATAATTTTAGAAGTTGTAATGCTCTAATGGGATTATAATAGCAGGGTGGCAAAGTCTTTGGCTACAACAAATGAGAACAAGACCTAATACAGCAGCCACAGATACAGAAATGAAGGAAAATTACCACTTACTTTTAGAAGGCCTCAAGTAAGCAGGGATCACCAATAAAAGATGCCACCACCTCCACTGCCAACCCTTAAATGAGGGCTGGTAAGGGGTGGATCCTGGCTCCACCCCTTCTAGTCATTCAGGTACACTGCATACACCTGAGCTCCCCTGGGTTGGCCCTGCCTTCCCACCAGGTGCTCCATCACTCCTTCAGGCCATGACTTAGCATTTCTGCTACAGTAGTAAAGAAGTACCTTTTCATTTCCCCCTGGTAGGTCTACATTAATTTAACACCGAAAGCATTGAAGTAAGAGATAGGAAGTATTTAATTTAAGTTGTAGTTTCATACTTATTTATTTATTTGTTGTTTTTTAGCTTCACTGATGAAAGAAAATAGGCGCTATCAGTGATGCTGCTATGATTCTTAAGGCATTGTATGGTATAATACTGGTATCTGCAGCAGTGGATATTGATTCTAGGGCACGTATATACAAACAGATGTCTTTATTTGCAGTTTGGTAAGTGTCTAAATGAGAGCTAGTCTATAATATCTCAAAATACGAAGCTATTATTTGCTGTTTTCCGTTCCAAAATATCATAACTAGAAAGAGTATAACCAGAATTGTCTTTACTAAGGCTGTAACCTTGGCATATTTTTTCATCTGTGTAGCAAAAATGCTGAGAGATGGCCTGAAGCACTGATTGAGCAGCTGGTGGGAAGGCAGGGCCAACCCAGGGGAGCTCAGGTGTATGCAATGTACCTGAATGACTAGAAGGGGTGGAGCCAGGATCCACCCCTTACCAGCCCTCATTTAAGGGTTGGTAGTGGAGGTGTCTCTTGTTGGTGATTCCTGCTTACTTGAGGCCTTCTAAAAGTAAGTGGTTCTTTTTCTTCTGTTCTGTGGTTGCTGTATTTGGGCTTGTTCTTATTTGCTGTAGTTGAAGACTTTGTTACCCTGCTCTTACTGTAGTTTTTTCTGTCTCACTAGAGCATTACAACCTGTTCCTTTAATTCATGTGTCCAGAGCCATCTCTAAACCTTGCCTATTCTCTGGAATACTTCTGAATTGTAATAATTCCCTTCTGTTTGCACTGTCTTTTTTTTTAATTTTGCCTGTATTTAGATGTATTAGGGTATTTAAATGAAATGTGTTTTGAGACTCAAGACAATAAAAACCAGCTGTATGGTTTGAATAGTGTATGTTTCTAGCTGTAATCCAGGATCACTTGCTTATTAGTTTTTGTGTACAATTGATGAGGAAGGTGATGTCTTGTTCAAGGAACAAGTTTCTACAGTCTGGTTACTGGTGTAATGTAGAATATGGGTAAAGAGAAGGTGGGAAAAGGGGATTTTTCTTGCTTTGGAGCTCTGAGTTAGTAAGTTGTTTAGTAAATTCCCTATGCTGTTCCTTTTCTATTCTTATCCACGGGTAAGCAGCTGTCTGTGGGTTGCAGTACTCGGAAGAGGTGGTTTGGACACTTAAACGCTTGTTAAAGTGTGAGCAACCAAAACATTTGGATTAATTCCTTCTGTTCTGTAAATGTCGTCTTGGAAGGCTTTGTGGAAATGCAGGTGTTTCATTATTTATTTCTTTGAATGTTACAGTTTTGTTGTGGAATTGTAAAGCAATACAAAGATAGTTAAGGTGGTACAAGCAGTAATTGGGGATGTCTCAGTTTTATTACTGGTTTTTGTTTACATTAGATGCTTAAAGAAATGACATTATTATACCACTGTAATAATTCAGCAAAACATGCAAAATAAATATCATACCTTTAGTAGACACATACATGCCCATGCCATCCCTGTTCCCTTAGGGAAGTCTAAAGGCTTAACTAAACTTAAAGGAATGCTTGGAGAAACCCCACTGTTACATGTTACCATTCTAAGTTTGTACTGAGCCAAGCACTGAAAATGCTCTGCTTAGTAAACTGTAAAGATGTGTGTTTCAGCTTGCTGAGTGCTTGCAACTCGAAGGCTCAGATGCAACTGTGTTGCCTGGATGATCCCAAACTTACCTGTGTGTAATATGCAGCCTTTTAAAAGCAGGATACGATACCAACTACTAAGATACTCACAGTCTTGAACGCTAAAGGACTAGAGTGATCTGCAGTAGTTCATAGGCAGCCAATATAAGGGAAGCAAATGACTGAAGGATGCTCAGATGTAGCTACCAAGTGGAGTAAAAAAATACAGGGAAACAGTCTTCTTCTGGAAGTATATTTACTGTGCACAATGTGACTGTTCTTGCAGGGAGGAGTTATATTTGTCAAGTCCAAGGGTGAGAAGAGATCCAATTGCATTCCACATGAAGCAAAGCAGTTTCAAAGGTAAGTCACAGCTTTATGATCTCCGTATGACAGCAAAGACCAAGTTACTACAAATGGCAACTGTCAGTTTAATTTCTTAAGGAGAGACACGTGGCAAAGAAAACTAAGAAGTTGTGAAGACTTCTTTGTGAGATGTCTCTTGTAGATATAGCAGCAGTCAGTTTAACAAGCATGGGTACAGCATTAGAAATATGGAGCTGGTGTGATGTGGCATTGTTAGATGAGATTTCTTATTTCTGAAGATGGGAAGCATCAGAACATCAGCATGATGGTAGCTTCTAAGCTGTAGCTCAGTGGTGGCAAACCTGAGGAACAGTCAGTGGACAGAAGAAATACCACGTTAGTACTCTGAGTCTTAATAAAAACGAGGACAATACAAAGGTTTGTCTGAACTCTCAAGTGTTTTTTTTCTGGTGCCAATATTTCTGCTTTTGTGCTGACTTCTGTTACCATATCCAGCTGTTCATACTACTTTACATTCTTTAATTTAAGCTGTCTCCTGACTGAAGAAATTTAGATGCTTCTTATATGGGTCAGCATGTGCATCTCCAGATAAGCATGTAATGATGTGTAAATGTATTTTGATAATATCCGAGCTCCTACTTCTTAAAGGTGAAATTGTCAGTAGGTGGTGATTTAAGTGATTTACAAGTAGAGTCCTTTGATGTTTTTGCAGTTATTGATGGCAGGATGTACATAATCTGTGTATTACTGCAAATAACATTAGTAGTCCAACACTTCATGTTAGCTACATGAAAAATCTTAATGAAATTCTATTACATTTTAGAACATCATTTCTATGCAATATATAATATACAAATTGATTCTTTTCTCCCTGAAGGGACCATCTCCTAATAAAAATAAAGATGATGGGCTATCAAATTCAGCAAATAGCTGTCAAAATTCTGCCTTTAAGACACCAGAGAACTGCATAAATGTACACCATCCTGCTCTTTTGCATGAGCTTATTTGGAGAACAGTGAGTTGGTTCAATTTTTTTTATAAATACATTCTCAAAAAGATCAAAATTGGTCCAAGTATGATCATTTATTGGAGAGGAGGTTGAGGGGTGTGAGGGTTAGGGAGCTGAATTAATCAGTTCGTCTCATTTCCGTGTCTTTTGGGCACCCACGTTATTGACCCTAAATCACTGAGACAGGTCCTTGTTAATGAACATTCATTTGAGTTCTACTGAATTGCTGTAATTACATTGTATTGTCAGTAGGTGTAATACTGTGTGTTGACTTGCACCTCTTGAGGGTTTGGCTTGTGTTTCAGCACATGTTTGAGTAGCATCTCAACTGTTAGGTGGTATTTTGCCATTTAGTTAAGCACGTGATGCCTTCGTAGGAATTAATGTACTCAGAAGTTCATTGTACTTAATGCTGCCTTACAGTAGATACATTGTAAGAGCTTGGACTGAGAATAAAGTGTTACTCACTATTTGTTTTGTTTGTAAATAAAAATGTAACCTTTGCCTTGAAGAATGGTGTCTGTATAATAGTGCCTTGACAGAAAACATTTAGTAAGATCTTCTTGAATGCAAAGAGTGACGTTGACCAGAATATTAAGCATTCAAAACTTATCAGAAACTGTTATATTTCATTAAACTTATAAAATGTTTTGAGATTAATTTGGCTTTAGTATTCAAAATGATAGTCTGGTAAGACAGCTTATATAAATGACTCTGCAGAACAAAATATGTAACTAAAAGTTCATTTTCTACAAAATGAAGAGGAAGGTGACAGAATTCTGTAATAGTGACCATAATGCATAACCATATCTTCTGGAGATTGAATATGAGATCAAAAGAAAAATAAAAGGTTATGCAATTAGGATCATTAGCTCATCAGTGTGC
>PPHD01020930.1:0-13442 GCA_002909625.1 Bambusicola thoracicus | reverse complement strand
GCAGACCCTGCTCCAGGAGACCCTGGGGGACAAGTTAAAATTGCCAAGATTCAACATCCAATGCTTCCACTGCATCACGACAGCTTTTGCAAGCCTAGAACAAGCATGCTTTCACACCTAACATGTGTGGCCAGAGGATGCAAGATGAAGAGGGATGAAGAGCAAAAGTCCTTAATGGCTTATCGGTTTCATGAATATAATGAGGCTGTAATAACAGCTCTCCATTTAAACTAAAGACATCAAAACAGGTCCACTGCCTGCAAGGAGAGGCAGAGTTCTACAGAAATGATGAGGAAAAAAAAATTCTCAGCAAAACAAGAATTTGAATTATGTAAAGGTTTACCTGACAGTAACAGCCAGCTTCTGGTATATGGACAGCTGGCAGTGAGAGACCCAGGCCTGCCCCAACGTCCTATTAACTATCCAGTGCTCAGAAAGCAGGGAGCAACTCGGAAGCCCCTGAATTTTCACTGGTCAGTGGGGAAGGGTCAGATGTGCGTCAGGGAAAGGCTCTGCCCCAGAAGGCAGCGGGCACAGCCCCAGTGCCAGAGCTCAGGGAGCGCTGGGGCACCGCTCACAGCCATAGGGTTTGGGTGGCGCTGCGTGGAGCTGGGAGGCGTGCTCCTTCCAACTGGGGATGTTCCACCTTTCTGTGATTTCTTAAAAATGGGGATGGGGATTACAAATGTTGCAGTTAGAGGTCAGATAAAAAGTGGCTGCAGAGCATTACCACACAGACAGACTTAACCCAGAAAGCTGTCTTCATACAAAATCAATTCTTCCATAACACCTCCTGCCAGATGGGAGCCATCAGGCAAGCTACGAAACAAAACCTTGCTAAACTGAACTGGAGTTTTGTCCTCTAGCAACCAGGAACAGCGATTACTGTAGGAACAACTGCTGCTACAGTTTCTGGGAAATTTAAACACAAATTGAATTTCAAATGCAGCTGAACTGAGCCCATTTAACAACCACCAGCTATCTAAGAAGCCCACAACATTCGGAATACACGTAACAACCAAGACAGTGAGTCTGTGCCAAAGGGACAAACATTCCTTATTTGTTCTTCCCTCCTATGGCTCTTGGTGCAAAGACAAAGCAGCTGCACAGTATGGATTAGCAGTTTTCTAAGGGAACTTTAGCTCTACCACTGCACTGCTGAGCACGGCTCACAGATGTGAACCTGCAGACGGAGCACAAAGAGAATATCAGAAGAAGCACAAAGAGAATGTCAGAAGAGAAAAAAACAAGACTAAGTAGAAAAAAAACAGCACCTCACCAGCAAACAAACAAAAAATAGAGCCGCAGATGCTGACATAAGACCAACAGAAATATACAGGGAAGGCAATGCAAACTTTATAACAGCAAACAGTCTTCCAGGAGATTCTGGAGGAGCTTTATCTGCCCATTTACTGATATTCCCAGGCCATGCAGAGGCTGCATGACCATCAGCAAGAGCAATGAAAACAAAACGGTAATGAGGCTTTTCCTTAATGAATGCTAATAACGACACAAGGACTGCATATTTTCCTTTGCTGCAAATGATCAGCAGTGCCCACAAAGCACTGTTGGTAGTGCCATGGAACAGGAACGTTTTGATGCAAAGAAAAACATGCCCTAGTTATTGTGTGAAGCTTTGAAGTTTAGAAGAAACAGACAGAAAAATATGCTTGCTTTTTATTCAAGTCCCTCTAACGTCTAACGTTTGAAAGCAGAAAGACACTCATTCCATAGCACACCAGTGTTGCACACTATCTGTATTTCGGCCACTTGGTTCTTATGCCATAATTTCTGATGATTTAATTTGAAATCACCAGGCCTGTTTTGCAGCAATTCAAGCTGACAGGCCGTACCACGACCTGTATGTACAACTAAATAGCAGGTATTTGACATTCCTTCTGAGCCTCTCAAACTGGCACGCTTTGCCTTGCTTTCACTAATCAGCACCTCTACACCTGCAAAATGTGTTTTAGAGCAGCACTATGAGATTAAGTCAGTTAAGGACTGTCACAAAAGATGGCTTGCAATAGACAATGCAAATCTGGATATTCCTGTGCTGTAAACTCATGCAAACTTCTTCCATTCTTTTCTAAAGCAAACTGGGAAAAAAAAACCACATAAGTTTCACCATGTAGATTCCTGCAGCCACAGATTAGCTATATAGTAGATAAACAGATACGCTCTGCCTATACAATTTTAGCTGAATAAAGGCACACCAGCAGTAGTCTACCATCTCTGCTGGTATTAGTACACTGCCAACAGCAAAGGTTCACAGGACACCTGGCCAACGAAGCATATACGAGTCAATGGGGAATGTAAAGATTCATTAATATCATATTTCCACCATACAGATATGATAATTTATTTTATCTCAATTATTACCTCATTGGCCTATTCCCCTCAAGGCTTTTCCTCCTAACATCTTCTGGGTTATGTAGGCCAGCATTGCTTGGGCTTGTTATTCCCACACCCACAGAGCACCACACTCCGACTCCTAGCTGCAACTTCAACTAAGAAAAGATGAGCTCAATTCCAGGCAGAAACACAATAGGATATACACGTATCCCAGAAAACAACCCCCTTCAAAAATTTATACAATGTGTTGTAATACAAAGGCTTATAATTCTTCTGAAGCACTTCTGAAAGTGCTTCCCAACCTTTGACTGTGACTGTCAGATTGCTTGAGAATGGCAGCCTCCACTTCCAACACCAACAGCCAAATGAACCACTGAAATTTTGAAAAACCTTCTCATCTCTTTTACCCAGTAAATGCAGCAAACATTGCTATTTTAAACAGAAGTATTACATAACTAGGATGTCTGCATGTTCTTCTTGATCCTGAATGAACTTTGCAGTGGCACACTTGCCGTGGAGCTATCACTTGAGTGAAACTGCTAGCAGTTCTCACTATACACTTGCTGAAAACATGACACGTTGCCTTCAAGGCTTTCCCATATCCATTAAAAAAAAAAAACAAAACAAAACAACAACAGTGTAATATTAAACCTACTTTGTTTGTTCCAGTTGCTGATTAGTTTTCTTCTTCCTTGGAGGCTTCTTCTTTTTCGGCTTACTGGCACTCTGACTATTTGGTTTGTTGTTCACACCAAAGTGTCCCGCTGATATATCACTTTGTAGGAGGTTAACCAAGAGCGGACTTGTGAGCGTGACATCTTTATTGACAGGAAAACCGGGATTTTGCCCACAGGATATCTGATTCCCATTTGGCGTTCCACTAAACCCAGAATTGAACGGCAGCCCATGGCCAGAGAAATGACTCCCTGAAGCACTGTTGTTTCCTTGCATTGCTTGCATGTGGGAAGGCACCATGTTTGACTGTTGTACGGGAACATCAGGTAACATCTGTGTCATGTTCACATCATTATTTGTTGCAGTAGTAGTATCCCCAAGTTGCTGAGACATATGGGGGCCAGGCCCAGTAGGTCTTAAAACTTGCCCTTGTATTCCCATCACCTGAGAAGGGTTACCATTCACAGGGCCTTGCTGAGCCATCATCTGCCCAGTGAACTGCACCATGTTTCCTTGCATGTTTGGGGTTGGTCCTCTCATCAGTTGAGCTGGCCCCGACATAACACTGGACTGGTTTTGAGTATTAAAAGGTTGTTTATTTCCTTGTATTTGAGTGGTCATCATCTGTTCCATCATTGAGTTTGGCTGTAACAAGACCTGACCTTGAGGTCCCATCATCTGATTGTGTGTAGACATCATCTGTTGTCCCTGCTGGGAAATCATCTGTTTGGGTGGGGTCATCCTTTGTGGCGAAGGACCAAGATTTTGATTTTGTGGTGTTACCATCATTTGACCTTGTGGCATGAGCTGACTTCGAGAAAGTATCATCTGATTCTGAGGGTTCATCGATCCCTGAGCCTGAATATTTACCATCTGCCCTTGAGAGGATACAATTTGCTGATGCATTCCCATTAGCTGAGACTGCGGTCCTTGTTGAGGCTGTCCCTGTATGTTGCTCATGTTAACTTGTGGCACTCCGCTAGCACCAGCCTGCTGGTTGTTCATATTTCCATGAAGTCCCATTAAATTGCTCTGCATCATATTTGGTGGGCCATGTGGTGCTTGCATCTGATTTTGAGGAGGCCCAGATCCTTGGCCACCTTTAAAAACAATTTTAAAAAGCTGGTTAGAAACCAATGGGAGTGATAAAAAGTTTTCAAATTTGATGTTGAATAACTATCCAAATTCACTTTCCTCCTTTTTCTAATGAACTGGAATATTGGACATATTTGCAGCCCTGTGCTATGACGTTTGATGCCACAGATAAACATTATTTGTCAGAACAGAAAATCTCAGCAGCACTTCTCAAAACAAACACGTACATTGGTGTTTCACACGTGGACCCCACTGCAGAAGGCGTGTCACAACTTTCATTTAAATCATTATCTGTACATAAGCCTAAAAATACTCCACAATAGCACCTAACTTCATAAAACAATTCCCAACTGAAAGAAGCTTCAAACCTTGAGGTTACTTTATAATGGGTAAAAAATAAATACATACACAGTAGTGATGATGGGACATAATCCAGATGAAAGGCTGATAACCAAATTGTTGAGATATTTGTGAACAACAGATTTCTTTTTTCACAAAACCTTTAAGCCGACTTCCAAAGTTTTCAAAGAAACTAATAACTTTTTCAAACAACAACAAGGTGCTTCTTGTCTTCTTTTTCCTAAGATAATACCCTTTTTTTTTTTTTCCAGGACAAGAAGTTTCTTTTGTGCTGTATCTTTATTACCCTTAGCCTCCAAATCCCATTGCTAATTCTTCTTAACTTCCAAAGAGATACTTCTGGATCCTAGAATGACAGTCCTAAGTAATAACACTCAAGTTGTTTGAAAACCATGAGCAGCCACTTGTTTTCCTCGTTTAACAATACACATAGCACACCACTTAGCACTATCAGTCCAAGCTAGCTACAATACTCCATTACTGCTAAGATCGTAATGTTTTATAATTGCGTTATGCAAGAAAAAGCATCATTTTCTACACACACACACACAAAATCAACCACCAACAACTGAAGAACAACGCATTCCAAACAGACCTGTGTGCTGCACATTTTGGCTGGTTTGTAGCTGTGGAGCTCCACTGTTCCCCGGTGTTCCCGGTGCCGTGGAAGGCACCTGACCTTGCATGAAGCTCTGGTTAGCCTGGCCTGCAGGGAACCCGGGAGGGAGGCGCTTGGGCATTCCTTAACACAAGAATTTTCTCATTAGAAAGAAGGGAAAAAAGGAAGAGAGAAGAATAAAAAGGAAATAAAAAAATCTGTAATTGGATTGCAGTAGGAAGAATACCTTTGAGCTTGTACTGTCACACTTCTGGTTTAGGCAGAAGGTAATTTTTGCCAATACATGAAACCCATTGAAAGCATACTTAGAATTCTTACCTGTGCAATAGTTCTGCCTAACAAAGCACTATGACTCCACTGAAAACATAATTCTGCTTCTAGTCTAAGTAGAACACTAATCCCATAGAAAAGGGGAAAAGTTGGAATATTCAGAAACCAGAATTTGAAGTACCATCATTTGCTGTTCTCTTCTCTACTGCAGCTCATCTCTCATCAGGTCCTTAACTTACTCCATGTAAGCAAATACAAATATCTTGCATTTAAGGGCTGACTGCCACTGAGGAAAGATCTCTCTCTAGGGATCGCTCCTTGTGGAGTTTTCTTGTGAGCCTACAACACTGGTGAGCATTTCTCCATTTATTTCTGATTATCTTTTCCAACGTGATAATCCTTCCAGCTATATGCTCTTGATAGAGCAGCCTAACTTCTCTGTATACTAATTGGTTATACATCTATATACTCATTGATTATACAATATGCAACCCTGCTACTCCTACTACAAGTACTCCGTCAGATCTCTGCCTGGCACAAGGCCCACACTTTGACATATCACAACACCACTGCTGTCCTGCGACAGAGAGCAAAAATTGCACTGTTCCTACCATTACTACAGCAGTATAGATGCCTTTAACAAAACCCACTTCTTTTAACTCACCATCAAATATATAGTACCACAGACCTACTAGAAACCCTATACTCCTGTATTTTCCTGATTTCATTATCCACAGCCAGAATTCAACCTTGGCTCCTTCTATGGTTATAGCTTTCTTGCACACTTTAACTATGTTACTTGTGTAAATTAATCTAGTCTCATGTCTACAACTAATACTTCAATATAGTTGAGTTCGTAAGTCAAACATTAGGTGCATCTGTAAATATGGAACAAATATTTCCAACAACACATCACAGGACCATAGACCTAGTTCTGCAAAACTTAGGAAAATTCTGCATGTAGGAATACTTGAATTGAAGAAAGTGTTAAATCTGGCCTATTCTGATTTGCAAAATTAACCAGGTGAAAGTGTTGGAATATATTCATTTATACTAAACCTTTATATGCACAGTGGCTTAAAAATGGAAAGATTCCCTAACTATGGCTTAATTAATGTCTAAATTGCAGGAAGGACTAAGTACAGGCAGAAGCCAGGCAAAAACCTCAGCAAGTGGAAGGCACCATAGCTTTGTTTAATCAACAGAATCCTGTCTTTTTAAAACATCTGAGGATATGGCTCACAGCAGGATTACTGATTTTAGCAATAGGGCCTGGAGTGAGTCCAAATAACATATTCTGATAGTTTATTTAGGTTGTTATTTTTAACAAAGCAGAAGTAGGATTTTGTCTATAGTAGGTTTACACAGTAAGTACGCAGAGATTATGCTATCTAGAGGTCAGGGTTATACTACCTAGAAGATGGCGATTCTTGACCGAGGACGTACAGCTGGAGAGACAAAATTGTAAGGAAACGTGACATTTCTCAAAATATTTGGCAGCTGGAGACAAGAAAGGATATAGCAAGCAAAAGGTGCTGGCAGATCCTAAAAACAGTCTGGAAGAAGAAAACCCTAAAACTGAGACAATTCAGATGAATCAAACTGAACCACATTCAAGTGAGATCCACAATACGGTGAAGACACAAGAAACCTGCCTATATCAGTAGGCCAAGGAATGGGTACTCATTACAGCTCATCCGAGTTGTATCGGATGCGCAATGTGAGAACACAGGAAAACAGAATACATACAAAACTGTGTGTGTAGGTAGACAAAGAATATGGCCTAGACTTTGTAAGTACAGAAGAAAAGGATTTTAAAAACCCAGGCAAGAGCCTATGCACAGGTACCTGAGAGCAGCCATTCAGGAGAAAGACAAACAAATGGAAAGAATTGCTACAAGTCAGGCACAGCACCATAAAAGGCACAAGGGAAAAAGAAAAACAGTGATGCAAAAGAGATGTTAAGATTCATAAATGAAATTCTGCCATTGCTAGAGAAACCTTCTGAGAACAGCAAGGCAAAAATGTGAGTGCAGAGATCCAAGGAGAAAACTAAGGACCACACGACCAAAGAGGAAGTTAAAACATCCCTTCAGTTTCTCATTTTAGAGCAGGGAATTCAGTAGCATAGCAGTAACAGTGCTTTTATAGCAAAGAAACCGATGACAAAGACAGGGTCAAGAGGAAACATCCACAGCTTAGAAGGGAAGATGTAAAATAATGCTTCACTTCTGTAGCAGAAAACATAAGTGATGACAGACAAAGTCGAAGGGAAAAAAACATTCATTTGTTTTTATTGAACTCTCTCCCTTTCAAAACAAACAAACAATATCTTTGCCTATTCTGAACTTTCTGTAAGGCAACAGAAGAACTGCCAAGAGGATGACTAGGTGTCATAAGCAGCAACTACATACAACGATTTCTTTCAGCCGTGGACAAGAGTTCACTTCTATGTTACTTATGCAGCACATCAGGACACAGCTAGGTAGCAGAACTGCAGTAACACTGATGCTAATTTATCCATACTCACCTTACATGTACACAACCTATGTCTTCATTTTGTCTGATAGGACTTTTTCAAAAGGAACAGTAACATTAGTTCTAGCTATTTTATGTTCTTTCTTTTATTGTAAAAGACAGTCTTAGTACTTCTTACCTCCTAAGCCAGGGTGTAAACCTTGTGGACCTTGGTTTTGCTGCTGCATCACCATGAAGTTGGGGGGTACATTCCCCTGTTGCACCATAGGATTACGACTAGGAGAACTGACAGTCTGCTGAAATCCCTGGGAAAGCGTGCTACTTTGGGGAGGCCTTGGTCCCATCTGCTGCTGCGTCTGGTTAACTGTTGGAGATGATGCAGGAGATCCCTGCTGGAAGGAGGAGGGAGAGGAAGCAGGAGACTTGTTGGTCAAGTGGGGTTGTTGTAGTGGTGTAGGAACGCGTGAGGGCCCTCCCTGAAGGCCTTTCATTTGAGGAGCAGTAAACTGGCCAGGATTGCTCATTTGGGGAAAGTTTGAGTGAGCTTGGGAAGCTTGCTGGCTTCCGAAAGGATATGGAGGTGGAGGATGAGTAGGAGTTTGTACTGTGGCTAGAGATGGTCTTGCTTGAAGTTGCTGCTGCATTTGTCCAGGTAATGGGGCCTTTTTCCAACCCTGGTTTACCGTCAATGTACCCAGTGCCCCCTGGGTTGGAGGAGGCTGAAGTGCTCCTGAAGGAAGCTGGTTCCAGCCAGGGGGAACCGGAACCTGTGCTGGTGAAGTAAACGAAGGTCGAATACCCTGCTGTGGCTGCTGATGTGGCTGGGGAGGACGTGTCTGCAACTGTGTTTGTTGCTGTAGTTGCTGAAAGTTGGCTGAGTTCATCTGCCTGTTTACAGGAACTGATTGCATTGAATGGAGTTGCGGAGCTAAAGATCCAGATGGATGATTTTGCTGCTGGATATTTAGCCCAGATAAAAGTGGGTCCATTGCATCTATTAAAATAGCAAAGAAAAGTTAAAACAAAAGTAAATAACCTACTGTAGACAAAAACCACCGCAAAACATGGAAGAGTAAATTGTTTGCTTGCATCTGCTCACTCTGCTGAAGTTAAAGGTCTAACAAATATTCACACTTCAGTGCTCCAGTTCCTCCAATAGACAGGACAGACAACACTTGGAAGGTTTACAAAGGGTCTGGAAATCCTGAGAAGCCAAGTCTCATGAATTTATAACCTCTAGAAAAAAAACACCAGGTAACTCCATTGCACTTGTTCCTAGCCTTCTACATAAGCCTACACTCACTAGTAGAATAACACAAATGCTTACTGGTCTTACTCCTACCAGCTAAAAAAGTGGCAAAATGAGGAATTAACACAGCCCTGGAATATTGGAAACATTTACAAAAAATGCTGTCTGTAAGAACAAATATTGGAAAGATCTAAAAGAAGCTAATAAATACTACTACCACAATTTTATGGAGGAAGAACTAATAATCCCCTCTCCTTTTCTAGTCCTATAATCATGAAGAAAATACCTCAATTTATGGTTTAGCCCCTCCCACCAAGATCCCCAAATGTTAAGCTTCTAGTCTATCTACTCCTGTTTTAAAAGCACCTGTCCTTAATCTAGTGCACATGCTTCTTACTGGAGACACCTGACTCATTTAACCATTCCTTTCCATAAGACAAAGCTCTGTCCTAACAGTGTTACTGGCAAAGGGTATTAACACTACTCAACACATTTGAAGAAAACATTAAGCAACCTGGTGACTTTTTAGATCCCCATATCATCTGACAAATGTCACCATATTAACAGAGACAAGGAGGGCCCTCCAGAAAGAGCAACTCAGAAAAGGCAAGGGAGAGGCTCCAGGAAACTCTGGAGTTCATTTACAAGTACAGTCTCAAACTTGTACGCTGAAGAAAAATATTCCAGGTAAACATTTCTAGTAAAGACCAGTGCCCTGAGTAATTTTTACCACCTGGCTGTGAGGAAGGTCGAGGTGCTCTTGGCTGCAGCTCTGCACTAGAACCACCTGCTACCATAGAGGACGGCACGCTTCCACTCTGCGACATCATAACAGCTGCAGCATTGCTCATTCTTATTAAACCTTAAAAATAATAATAATAATAATAATAATAAAAACAATATTACCAAGTATTGCAATTTTTACAAAGAAAAGTGTTAAAAAATGCATTCAGACTTTACAAATTGTTCCCTTGAAATAACTGGAGGACACAGACCTCTGCTTCAAAGCTTAGACTCTGGAATAAAACATGCAAGATAAGGTCATACTGAAGCAGAGCCTTTAAGACCAAACCCTTAAAAGGCTATAAAAAGAATTTGCCTACTTACCAACTATTTGAAGCTTTCCTCTCTTGCCTGACTTGGCACCAAGTGGCAAAGGCACCAAAGTTATGCATTGTAAAAAAAGAACAGTTCTAATGTCTCTTTTACAAAGGCTGCTATTTTGTGAAATGGTTTATATCACTGACCTGATGGTTAAATTGTTATATTTGTATTGTTGACCTGCAGGCAGGAAAGGAACCTCATGATCATCCCAGGGAAGATGAGCTTTCTGAGTTGAACTTTCCTGCTCTTTGCTACGCACCATGATTTATGATTTAACTGTTGTTTAATCAGGTTTCTACGTAGGTAAAATCTTTCCATCCATTCCCATCAACAGTCACAAACGTGCCTTAAATTACCTGTTGATCCCAGTCTTTTAATTGCATGAAGTCCTATTTACTAAGATATTACTTAGTTTATCTTGCCTTTTGATCCAGCTATTAAAATAACTTATATAGTGCTTTTCCTTCAAACTTTCATTAAAATCTCACTTTTATAATGAAAAATTACTTACTGAGCACACACAAACCAAGCTTTCAATAAAACTTTGCCTCTTAAAGAAAACTAATTCTCTATGATCAGATCTCAGAAGGTTATCCAAAGGTAAAGAGACTAACAATAATGACAGTGCCCTGGCCTTCACATCATTACAACAGATTTCATCTACGATAGCTTACTTTTCCGCACTGAATTAAGGCTTATGCTGAATTCCATAAAAACAGAACACTGTGTCATAATCTCTGCACATTTTAAAGTGAAGTCACTCTACAAGACTAAAGTGATTTTACAGCCTCTACTAAAAAAATGATTCAAAAAAGCCAAAAAACCTGCCCCGCCCAAATCACTACAGTGGTAATACAGAAAACGCAGCCAATGATTTACACGACTTGGGATTAGACAGTACAGAAACAAGAACACACACCAATTTTATGGCAACTATAATTCTTTGAACAATAATTGCTATGACCAGTGAAATTTCATGATGTGTGCAATAAATTCCAAGCTTTGTAAATCTAAATCATGTCGTTAAAAAGCAATTTACCTTGTCCCCCTTGCATGGGAAATCCAGTTTCCATTCGTACTGAGTTGTTTGCTCCCAGGGGCCCATTGATTCGGACATCTTGGCTTCTATTTTGAGCTAAAGCTAAATTGATAGCACCTTCCCCTAGAAATAATACAGAAGTTGGGGGAATTGAATGATACACAGGAAAGCAGAACACAGACACCTTCAAAAGGACATTTAAAAGATGTAAAGGAAGGAAGAACAAGCTTTACCTATAATATGCACTCTCTAAGTTATGCAGAACACCCTTATCTTTATGTTTCAATTTTAAGAAAAGACAGAATCATGGCAAGCATTAAGTGCTTTCAATTTCATCCTCATTGTGCTCTTGAACAGGTGTACAGGATGGATATTTCAGTCATGAACTCCACTGAAAACTTGGTTTAAAAAAGCCTCATATGAACCAATTGGAAACAGGACACATTTTGCTACCAACACTCACAAGAACATTCTTCAGCAGGTTTCCTGGTGCTTAAAGGATTTTCAGCTACTGTTTTTATTATTATTATACCTACTGTCAGAAGAATAAAAGTCTTACACTACCCCTTTTCATGGACATTATTCTCCAAATTGCTGAATTACAAGATTCGTAACATTAACCAAGTACACAAAACCACTTGATGAGAATGCTTAAAATTTTAGTGTGTATTTATTATAATGCCCAGGAAAACAAATTAAGCACAAAATACCTTCAATCTGAACAGAGAGAATCCCCAGATCACGAAGCTGTTGGTTATTATTCTGAGCCAGAATGCGCAGCCGCTCTGCTGCTTCACGGGGTATGTTGAAGGTGACACGTACGCTGTTCCAGGGCTCTATTTTCTGCAGCTTTAACTTGTTGGATTCTTAGAAGAGAAAAGGCCAGAGTTACTGCAAAGTCAATTTTCAAACAAGTATCGTGAAATGACTTGGTAAAAAAGCACATGTGAAAATCCCAAAGACAGTGATTTGGCACTGAAAATGACCCACGGCTTCCCTCAGACACAGGAGAGTTCTCCGGCACAGATGAGACCACTGCATTACTTTCCAAAAAATGAAAACTGAAAAGTTGTAACTAAAAAAATAGCCAACACAAACACTCGATAATATCACTCAAAAAGTGAAATATCCTGTGAAGAAACTACTTTTGAAAGACAGAACATATATTGCAACGGATTTAAAAGAACCGTTAGTGTACAAGATGTGTGAAAAATGTGAATACGAGAAGGAAACCCTTGCATTCCCTCCGCAAGATACTTGTGAGATGTCTATTGTAGGCCAATGCCAACAAAGTCTTGCTCGTATTCCATTCACTTCTACCGTATTATTCAGTGATTCCGGACAGGGATGCTCCACTGCTGCATAAACCATATTGAAGTCGTACTAAATATTTAGCTGCAGGTTTTCTGTAAGCCTGTTCTATGTATGCTTCTACACAAATCAATCCTTTTAAAAGTAACAGGTAGGAACAGGCGAAAAGATAAGCCAGCAATGTTGAAAATATGGTTAAAACATTCCTAAAAAAGGCGTTTAGGGTAAGAAAAGGCTGGATTCCTAACACAGGTTTACAGTCTTCCAACGTCAAGCTTTTTGAGGTGGAGGAACGGCAGACTTGCAGGAGTTTGCTTTGTGTTCCCTAAGAACACGTCACTTAACAGTGCCAGTAGCTCATCCCTATCTCGTCCTAACTAGTTCACAGAGACCCTCCTGCCGCTGTAGTAATAGCAGTGTTCGGTTTGTCCTCTTTCCACCAAATGCATCTTTAGCAGGACAGGTGACAGAAGTTTCAAACCCTCTTTGATACAGGTCTGACTGGTACTATATTCAATCTTACCAGCGTTCCAACACTTTATGTACAAAAAAACCGTACTATCAGTTTTGGTACCTCTGCATGTTTGAAAAATGAGAGATCAGATACCAACATCGAATCTGCCAAGTCTAAACCAGTATGATTCACTAATTTGACATTCTGAATATCCTGTTCTGTTCTGAATCAGCTGAAATAACTCACCACACCGATCATTTCAAACACATTGATTTTAAAAATCTGTTTTCTGCTTTCTCAGCTTGTATGGGAACTGTTGGATCACGGCCTGAACCTCTGATGGACCACCTGAGGTGAGCACTGAGTCAGCTGCAGGGGCACAGGTGAATGCAATCTCACCTGAGTGACCAGAAGCCAGGAGCCAGGCTGCACC
>PPHD01020928.1:0-13443 GCA_002909625.1 Bambusicola thoracicus | reverse complement strand
AAAATAGTTTCTAGTCTTGATTGTTTTCAGAAAAACCCAGATGATATGTCCAGAATTACCTTTGAATCATGAAAGCTGCTTGTCTATCACCCTTTCTGATTGTTAAACTTCATGATTTTAAGAAGTTCAAACAATAAATATATTTTAATAGTACGCTCAAAAATGATTCTGTGTTTTTAGTTCTCTTCCCCTTATATACTTTGTGTGGATAGGTAGAACAGTAAAGATGACTTACCTCTGTATGTATGACCATGGCAGACTTCCTACAGTATCACAGCAAATGATAATTCACTAAAACTGAGCACTATACTAAGACAAATGAGACTTAAATTAAAAAAAAAAAAAATTAAAAAAAAGAAAAAGAAATTTGATATCTGGCTCTGAACTTGGAATATTCTAGATTGCTTTTATTGTTATATCTCTGAAGAATCATTTCTCCATGACTTGGCTTAAAAACAACAAAAACATCCATTCTTTTGTGTTGTTAATGGTTTTTAAGGAATATAATTATCTTTATGCTTCTGTGTCTACTTGGATTAAAGACAGTTCTCTTTCTTGTTTTGGGATGCAACATTACTTTTCAGGTAGAGTTTAATGTAAGGAGTAATGACAAAATTGAGTAGGCTTAAATTTATAAAAGCACTGCTTTTCAAGTACAGTAAGTTGAAATGTAAATACTTTTAGGCATCTTGGAAAAGTATGTGGTAATTTGCTAATTACTTGAGAAAATACAAGCGTGTGTTTTGCTGATTCTTAGGGCAGTCCTCTTCTACTATTGTAAATAACCAAGAAATGTGTGGTTCTTTACACATGTTAAAAATATAAAAAATATATTTTATCACAGTGTAAACATTTACTAAACTGTATTAAGAAATTAGGTCCTGTCAGTCCAGATAACAGCTGTAACTTTAATAGCCTTTGAGCTCGCAAATCCTAAACTATGTATGCATACTTGCCCATAAGTTATAGTTAAGTAAGATGATTTCCTAATGTCCGCAAAGAGACTCCGAATCTACTGCCATGTGCCATGCTCCTATATCCAGCCCTCCCATGACCCCTGTGGCACCAGCTGTCACCTTCCAGCCTCAGTGAAGCCACCAGCAAAGTTCTCTCAATTACTTCAGAGGAGGTGGGTATTCAGATGAAGCAGATGATATAGTAAAGCTGCTTACTGCCTTCTATGTTATGCCAACAGAAAGTAGAATAAGGGCTTTTTAGTACTTTAGCGTTCATATTTCAGAAAATAGGGATCTAATGTAGTTCATCAAGGACTATAAGCTCTCAGCTGATTGTTAATATTTCCTATATTTGCTTTACTTTTGGAAGAGCACTGACATCTTTGTTCCCTTATCCAAAGCAAATAGCAAAAAATAGTTTGACATGAACAAAGTTCAGGTGATTTTTGGCCTGTGTAATGTGTAACCACTGATCAAAGTTTAAACTGACTTACAAATCTTTTTTAAGGTTTGTTTCTTATGGCTTGTTTTGAAGGTAGTCATCTTTGGGGAAAAATTAATATTTGATTCATACATTTCCCCTTTTAGACCAATGTGAATGTGCTTCAGGCCATGTTGGCAAACACCTGTTTTAAGTGTGTCATTATTGTTAGTGGGTTTGTTTGTATCAATCACAAGTACGGGATAAAGAGTTTATCTTAATTTCTCTTTTGCTTTGTTAGTTTGCTTTGCATTTACTGGAAATACATGTTAAAAAATTGTAACAGGGACAGTTGGTAGAAAAAAGACTCCTGGATGCTGTATTCTCCAAAACTGAAGTCATATGAAATAGATGTATTTTTTAAAGACTACAGAAGTTGACCATTTCTGTTGACCATCAAAAATAATAATAATAATGGAGAAATGGAACAAAATGCATTGGAATTAACTATGGCTTCAGAAAAGAAAGATCTCTTATTTGACTTCCTGTAGTCCAATAACATCAGTTTATTTAAAATGACTTAACTGTGGGGAAAATAAAAATTGGAAGGAATGTTCAAACAGAATTATTTTCAAATGGAGGACTTCAGATTACTTTGTTCTCTTGTTGAAATAAGCAAGAATCCTGTAAAGCCACATTTCTTTTCTGGAAGGAATGAAGGTTGAGTTTATAAAACTGTACTCATAGTTATTAAGAATAACTGAGTCAGAAATAAACATCTGCAAATGCCAATTTTGCCTAACAACAACAACAAGATGACTTTTCTGATAAGTTAAAAATCAGCTAATGAGCCATGAGGCAAAGAACAACACTTGTTGTGAGATAAATGAAGCTGCTGATATGTGTTTACTTAGTTTTTATTCCCTGTGATTGCTTACACTTTTGTTAAGTAGGAGAAATCAGGAAAATAGTATTGCACTGTGAGCAGATGAGCGTTGTGGGCTGTGAGAAGCCATTGTTGGAGGGCTTTTGCTGTTCTGAGGATGATAGTAGAGATGGTGGGGGCTAACTGAGCTGCAAGCTGGAACCTGTAGAGGATTAAGTCCCTGACTGAGCGTATGCAAGGAGATATTTTTTTTTTAATTGATGAGGCGTGAATACACTCTGGAAGATAAGCTTGGTTTTCCCTTGGAAATCATGAGGCTGTCTGCTAAGGATAGCTCCTGACCTGGCAGTGTCCCCATCGGGCAGTGGATGGAGCCCACAGCTGAGGATGATCAGCTCAGGCCGTGTATCTGGATATGAATCTGCTTCCCTGCCTGGTGGTAGTCATGTGCAGCTGCGCTGCTCTTGGGCCACGTGCGGCAGCTCTGGTTACAAAACAAATGTGCGGTGGCATCTGCTGGATGCCGGAAGGTCTTTGGTGTTTATAGGAAGAGAGCGCTGCGCCAGCAGAGCTGACTCAACATTTTCCCTTCCTGGCCAACTTTCCGTACCATGAAGCGTAGTGTAGCTGTTGAGAGAGGCCAGGGTAAAGAGACAGCAGCAGACAAACTGATGCAGATGTTTGTGAAACGGTCCATGATCACTATTATAAGAGTACTATGACTATTAGAGCAGGTGAAGGTAGCCTGCAGGTTGTGGTACGAAAGTCCCTTAGAGCATTCTTAGAGCATTGGTCTGAGCCAGGCTGCAAAGAGCAGTGCTAGACTACTGCTAAAATTATTGCAGCATCACTGCTGCATAACCATTTTGATACTGCTTGATTTTACATGCATTTAGAATAATACTTACGTGGTGTCTCTCCACGGTGCAGCAGTATTAGCTACGTCTGGAGAATATGGATTGAGAACAGTCAGTCAGAGGATGGACAGCAGTGTTTGGGAGTGTCCATTAGGAATAAGGGAACCTGTGAGGTTCGTGCAAACATGCAAGCATTGGTGATTTACAGCTGCTTGAGGGTTTGTGGAAGGATGGGTCAGAGTGTTTGGGATGCATCTTGCAGGAATGGAGCTGAAATGGATTGACTTCACGTGGCTAAAAATATACTTAAAGATGACTTCCCTTTTTTACTGTGTGCAATTTTTCATTGAAGATGACTTCTCTTTTTTTACTGTGAGCAATTGTTCATCTCAACGGTTCAAACTAGCAGACTTGAAATGCTGTGAACTGAAAAAAGAATAAATATTTGAAAAAGCAGTCAGTAAACAGAGATGCATTTAGGCAGATGACCTAAACAGAAAATAATGTTGTGAGTTCAGTGTTGCCCAGAATAACTATTTGGTGATAAATCTTAACTGCGAGGCTTTATAAACTTCTGATCTGCAGATGGGCTTTGGGATAGAAATAGGAGAAGCTGGAAACCCTTGGAATTCTGCCCTTGATGCAGAAAGCAAAAGGGAAGTTGGAGCAGGAGGGAGGTGGAGACCTTCCTGAGGATTGTGGCCCAGTGGGAACTCGAGGTGAGGCAAGCAAGCCTCCCTTCAGCTTGATGAGGCTGGAGGAATGGCCAGGAGACTGGTAGAAAACCATAATTGTGCCTGTATCTATAAATTAGAAAAAAAATTGCAATTTGAAGCAATTCAACTCAGATTAAAACCTGACCTTTTTAATGATAATTCCTGGCTGCTGAAGTGTGGGAGAAAGCAAGGTAGCATAGGCTGGAAGATGCTGTATGGCAGTGTTCTGTTGTACAAAGATTCTCACTCTGCGTGCATCACTACAGTTGTTAGCAGAGCCTTCAAGCAGTGGTACGTACCATGGGATAGCAGTGCTCTTTGATTCCTTGCTCCCTGCTCACATGGATTTTCTTGAGTTAATTCTGCTTGCATGCACAGCAATCTTACCATTGTTTCTCTCTGTGGGCAGACTTGCCCCACTGTCTTCCTGGTGATCTTTCAAAGTGTTTATGTACACTTGTTCATAGTGGAAGAGCTATAATATCTGGTGTTGGGAGGTGCACAGCACCCAGAAATGGCTGCTAAAGATCAACAGCGATTAGGAAAGGGAATACCCTCTGAAATCTAGAGCCTATCTTCAGTGTATACAACCTGAAGCAGAACAGTTTGCTTCCTACCTCTGACAGGCTTCGCTGCTAGTATCAAAATGAACCAAAGGGAATGAAGAGATGGTTGGTTTGAAAACTGTCCACATGCAGAGGTAAAAAATTTAATTTTTGAGGTGTGGGAATTCATAGGGCAGCAACTCTCACCTATCATCTCTCAGCTTCTTACTTGCTCTAATGCCACTGATGCCACTGGGAGCCTTATAGCCATTAATGCTTGGCAGCACCGCAGTTGTCTGCTGCACCCTGTGGTGGCAGGGTGCTGGGTTGGACCACCCCGCAGTGCTGGTACCTGCCTGCCTGCTCAGGCTGCTAGGGAACAAGAGTCCCAGAGGCACAGCTACAACATTGATTATTCTGCTTGAAAAGCAGCAATGTGTTCAGAGGGTGACCCCTTCCGTGAAGCGATGGTGAAGGAGAATCGCCCTTCCGCTGGAAGAAATTCTGACCTGTCCCCATTCCAGTAGTGGCCGAAGGTGGGGAGAAGTGAGAGCACAGAGATGTTGTGGGTCTCGTGCGTAGCTGCTGCCTCACTGAATCTGCCTGGCTTCGGTTGTTTGAACCACTTAATTGAAGTTCTCATTTCAGTAAGTTATTCGTTCCAGAAGGTCTGAGGAGCTGAGAATCCTGTGTCTCTCCTATATGTTGGAGAATTTTTTGTAATAGTTTCTAAATGAAACCAGATGCTCTTCCATGAAAGATAGTTATAATGACATCGTCGTGAAGACATGCTCCACAAAACAAACTGTTAAATTTCATAAGTTAATGCTTCTCGCAGGAAGAAAAAATAATTACCATATATCCTTATCAGCATCACTTCACAAAACATAGAACTGCAATTTGTTCAGCTCTTTCAAAAAGGAAAATTTCATGAATGTTAAATATTTTTCCCTTTCACAAATGCCAGTGCTCTAGTAGACAGATTTTCCTGTTTGTCCACCTAAATTCTGCAACTTAGCAGAATCTTCTTCGTAGTTACACGTGTGTTTAATGGCTTAACACTTGTATAAAGCTTTATGAATATCAGGATTTACTTTTAGAATGTGTAGGAGACGTCACGTACTTTGGCCTTTATTCATGTTAATCTATTTTTGTGTGAGCATCAGAGAGAAATGTGTATTTTCTTCTAATAGGAGGATGCTCCTTCCTGTTTGAGTTCCAAGGCTCTGGTTCTGGGGAGGTTAAGTCCTGAAGTCCGTATTCTCTGTTTAATGGTAAGGCAGTTACAGTTGCTCACCCACCTTTACAAAGGTCTTTACAATTTTTTTTTATAAGCATTAGAAGTACTGGAACATTAGAAAATTATATTTAGTCATGTATAGGACTCTCCATAATTTGTAATTTTTTTTCCTTTAGAAAAGTCGAAAAATATCCTTCTACTTTTAACTTCTATTTTTACTTTTAGTTTATAATAAACTGTAATGACATATATTTCTAAGCCAGGCTGTGATTTCTTACGTCACCAAAATTGCAGTCTTTTAATGTTAGAAGAACCCTTACTTAAGCAGTTCTGAAAAGTCTCCTATATATGATCACACAATTTCAGTGTCAAATTGGGTTACCTTAGGGGAAGAAATATCTGATCACAGTAAGCTTTAAATAAATATTTCACTGATGAGAGCATGCTTGATTCAGAGCTGCAGTCAGAATTTAGCACTTCTCTTGGTTTTACTGCTCTGCTGTTTCTTGGTGGGCACAGGTTAGTGGTCTTGTTATTCCATGTCAAACAGAAAAAGTCTTCTCACGATAATCATCACATTACTTTCATAAAGGTATGTGTGAAAAAATGCAGCAGTGGATCAGATGCCCAAGACTGTTGTTTCTTCTTGTGCTTTGGGAAGCTGAAGGAGTCTTCCTGGAGAAGAACGGAAGTTTACGAGAACCTGGGTGGGATGCTTGCCAATGTTTTCCATGTAAGCACCTTGATTACTACTTGGGAAACTGCTGGGAGAGTGACTCTTACTACTGACAACTGCGGTGCTACCCCTGATCAGCACCTGTCCTGTGGACCACAAGTTCAGGTCTACACCACGTCCTTTGTGTAAACATTGTAAGGAACAGTGTCAGAGTACAAAACTATTATGACCAGAAAATACACACTGTGGTACCTGCAAAATAATTGCAGTACTGACCATGATAACAAAATAAAAATGCTAAATTATTTCTAGTGAGCACATTTCTTAGTAAACGATTAAGCTCTAGATTACTAGATAATAATTAGAGTATATAAAATTGCAGTAAAATAAACAGTAATTGCTTGTCATTTAAATAAAAGTGTTGTTTAATAATTAGACTGTACTTGAATGTAGTACTTCCTGTGACAGGACCTCAAAGTGTTTGATCAGGGGTGGTGGCCCACTGTTTCCAGCCTTACAGATGGAGAAATCCCAGGACATGAGTAGATGTGTAGAGATATCAGGAGAGCAGGAGCCCAGCAGACTAGGCCATGTCTGGGACATAGTTCTCAATGGAGTAACATGCCTGTCACTGGCAGTGGGGAGCCAGGAGCAAAGTATTAAAATCTCCTGATTATCTCAGAGTATATTGGAAGCTTTCCGGCTAGGTCTGTTGGTTTTCACTCTTCCAAATAGAAAACAATTGTGATTTTTAACATATATGAGCTTTGAAAATGAAGCAAAAGTCCCAAAATGTTCAGTTGGAAGAAGAGTTTACACTTTCACCCCAAAATATGTCTTTTAGTAAAGAAGAATTGTAAGATCCTGTAAGAATCCAAAATTATGAGGTAAGTGAGGACTGGTTCCTCTGTCAAGTCCTGGTAGGTGGTCAAGGGTAGCTGATGCTAGTGGTGTAGAGGTCTGCCATGGAAGGCACCCAAACAAGGAATGGGACCAGACTGCAAAGTGATGACATGAAGTTCAGGCAATATAGAAAACTGCCTGAATTACAGAAATCTCCATGTGGACGTGATGTAGGTTCCTCATACACTGTACACAGCTGTGTGATGGTCATTCCTTAGAAATCTGTGATGATCCCTAGCTATGAGACTGGTGTTTGCTCATCAAATAAGGTAAGGCAGTGGTTACTACTTTCTGTGCCATCACTAGCTCAGGTATATGCAATTCACTCATTAAATCAGTTCTGTGGTCTTTCATCATTATTGGCATCTGGATAAAGCACACGTGTGAAATAATGACACACTGCAGTAATTTTTTGTGCCTGTTTTCAACCACCACACTGAAGTTAATTCATTTATAATGGTCAATTTATGTTTCTCTTTAATGTACTGTTAACAGAGGAATAATAGCAGCTTGCAAAAGGACTGGTAAAAAGGGATATTTGTAGGCCAGTAATACGTAGGCAGAAAAGGAGAGGCTTGTTTATCAAAGTGGTTGTTAGACTGGAAAAATCTGTGGTGGAATAAGATATGACAGAAGTAACGGTGGGACAGATGTGTCTCTTCATGCTCAAAGAGAACCTGACTTTTTCCATCCAGAAGTGCATAACTGCATCTTATAAATCTGTTCAAAGTTGGTAATCTTTTCAGTAGTATAAGTAGGTAGCTATAGCAATATTTTGCTGTATTGTTTCTATCCTCAGCCTTGCAGTTAGAAGCTGGAGCTCAGTGTTTTATTTATAGTTGTTTTTAAAGTCTTACCCATAACAAAGTAATACTGTGGCTTTTGAAAGAGCCACAAAACAAGCTGTCAAATTGAAAATGAAGGTAATTATATTCTAGCAGTAAGTTACATAGTTTGGCTGCTGTGAGATTTCTGATTTAACTGCCATTAAATGTTCTTTCCTCTGCTCAGGAGAGTCCAAAATAAGCGAAGTACAAAATCCTTTAAATTTTCAAGTGTAATTTCTGTAACATATTGCATTGTATGTAGCCTCTTACTAAATACCAGCAGGAAACTAAAGTGGATGCTTACTGTAGATGTATTTTCCTGACCAGACTTGTGTGAAGAGCTATTGTGAAGCAGGGAAATGTGCTAATAGTGTGAGAAATAGCATAAGAAGATGAATACCAGTGCATAAAACAATATATGAGCTGACTATGTAGGAAAGCACCTCAGAGCAATTTTTTCTGTGATACCTGTGGAAATTTTCAACTCAAGTGGATGAGCTAATATATAAAGTCAGGGTGATGCCATTAATTAGGAAGTGGGAAACAGCTGCTACTGACACAAAGCAAATTCAGAACAACTGACAGGATATTACTGGCTGGATGAGTAAAGAACAGCCAAAAGAAGGAGCCAAAACACTGTAGCTATCATTCAGTGAGACTTAGGTGCTGTGCATCACATATTTTGTGTTGGTACCCCTGAGGATGCTCTGTGGGTGTTTCAAAAGGTTGCCAAACGAGTATGGTCAGTTGATCATGATAGTGGAACATCTTTTACATGATGTACCAACTAGTTGCTTTTTCGATTGCCATTGGTTTAGACCGTCTGTCAGATGATCTTCTCCAAAGAAGTGTGTTTACCTCTGAAGATTTGAAGGCATCCAATTCCAAACCTGCAAGGCTGTCAGGATTCCAGCATTTGCAATGTCACAACCTGGTAAGTTTAATGTGATGAAAGCATCAATCTTTTTTATGTGTCAGTGTAAACAGAGCTCAATTATGGAGTCTCACTTCTTCTACCAAGAAAATCTGGGCATTAATAAAGACAGATAAGTTACCAATAGAATAATTTTTTTTTTTTTCAGTAGCCTGCAATCTTTAATCCATCCTAGAAACAGACTGTAGCACTGACATCTATTTATATCTCTGGTATAAATTTTTCCATATGCAATTATTGGTTTAAATTGACTATTTTCATTGTCAGTAATTTAGCTAAACATCAAAGTAAAGAAACTTGATGCTAGCAACAGCTGCAAAAACAGAAAACACCAAAAGGATACTGAACTGAAATAACATATGATACGCTGTGCTGACCAATTAATGCTTTTCTTCTGGGGCCAAGTAATGCACAGTTACCTTCAGCAGTTCGACCGAATATCAGCCAATCTGATAAAGGTTGGCTAATGAAAACCCAGTCAGTCAGTACACAATCTAAGTGACCTGGGCAGACATAAGTATTTTTGTTGTTGTTGACTTGGAATGAAAATATGCTATTTTCATGCATGCATGTATTGCTTATCAGTTACAAAATCTTTAATGAAATTGTATGGTGGAAATATTAATATCAACTTTCCTAGCCATAGAATCATAGAATAGCTTGGGTTGGAAGGGACTTCAAGTTACAACCCTCCTGCCATTGGCCAGCTGCTACTCATGGTACTTGTTCACCAGGGTTTCTTTTGGTATCTTGACAGCCAAAAACTTGGCTTACATAAAATGGCATCTTTTAACCATTTTAAACTTGTCCTCATTTCAGCTGAGATAGTTCATAGCAGACTGATGTTTTGGTTGTTGCTGAGTGATGGAAGTGCAGCTGGGGCCAAATCAGGCTAGGCCACTCTGCAGGAAAGAGCCACCATCATGATGGCATGGCAGCAGGGGCAGTGTGGAGTCAGGACAGGTCCCTGAATTACACCTCAGTGATGTGGGGTGTTGGCAAGAGGGCAGCTGCTACTTGGGAATGTAGAGGTGTTGGCTGGCAGGAGGTGAGATGTTGCCTTGTTAGGCAGGCAGTTGTGTTTTTAGCTGTGTGTTGATCAACAGGTTACAAGTAGTTGCAATGCCATTGCATGTTTGCTTCCATTTTCCTTTTTGTTTCCATTTTCCTTCTCTGTTTTAGTAAATAGTTTTTATCTCAATCCCAACTCTGTTTTGTTTCCAGTTCTCTCCTTCACTCCACTTAGGGAAAGCAAGAGAACAACTGTGTGGTGTTTAGCTGCTCGCAGGGTTAAACCACAATAGTGATGTTTCCCAAAAGTTAAGCTGCCTGCATGCAACAGACAGAGGGGAAAGAAGAGGAATATGGAGACTATTTCTAAGATAGGCAATTATTTCACATATATGTATGATTGTAGAATGGACTGTTAACTGCTTTTTGTGTATCTGCATTTGAAAAGATTTTGAACTTTCTATAGAGAGATGGCCTAGAAAGCATGTTTATATGGCCTACCATAGTAAAGCAGACTGATATCCTCTGATATCTTGTGTTTACATATGGAAATGGCCAGTACTGGGGGCTGCAGAAGGAGGACAGTTGCAGGGTAACTTTCGACTAATAAATGCAGTTACTGTTTCCCCTGCATTGCTGCTAATGACTTTGGCTGCTTCTTTTGTACTCTTGCATTCCACAGTTCTGAGCAGTTATCTGCTCTAGGGTGTTTTTTTTTTTTGTTTGTTTGTTTGTTTGTTTTTTTAAGATGAGAGCTTTTTCATTCCTATTTTCTCTCACTGGCTCACTTTGACTAAGGTCTTAAAGGACTAAAGACTAGCTCTGTCTTTAATACAGGCTATAATGATCTTTCAACTGAGAAGGAAAAGTCATGCATGAATTCACAGAATAATTTAAATTACTGCAGTGTGAAAGTGTTGTACAAAAACCAGTAATAATGCTCAATATATCTGCTTGCACAATTCTTGTAAATAAATATGAATACTGAAAACATCTGCTAATTCTTTAATTGCTGAGTTCACATGCTACCAATTGCAGCAGCTTCATGATACATGCTTGGTTATTAGGTTGGATATTAGGAAAATCTTCTCTGAAAGAGTAGTGAGGCACCGGCACAGTTTGTCCAGGGAGGTGGTGGAGTCACTGTCCCTGGGGGTGTTTAAGAACCATGTAGATGTGGACTAAAAAACACAGTTTAGTGGGAAACATTGGTGGTAGGTTGGCGGTTGAATTGGATGATCTTAGAGGTCAATTCTATGTTTGTTGTCATTTGTTAAATTCTGATGTTTTTTTTCTTGTTTTATTTTCTACTTGTGTTTCCTTATGAGGCTGAAGACTAAGAGAAATGTTCTTGGTTTATGTGCCTGTTTGTGAGCAGAATCCTCAGTAATATCAGCATTGCTATAGATGAGATGTTTGCTTTGCAGCCTGCAGTTATTAACAAGATATTTCTGCTGGATTATATGGTGACACTGTGCTCTGCATGCATATGGGAGTATATATATGTTAGCAGCGTGTAGCTCTAGGAGAATAGTATGTGTACAGCTGTGGTTTTATCTAAGGAGATATGCACTGCTCATAAACGGTTTGACAGGAGTGAGGCTGATAGCATGTTGGGGCATGAGAAGCCCTCAGTTTTACCTCATAACATTAAGCTCTCCCTTCCTACCTCCCTGGAGGGGATGCATAGGACATTTCTTTGGCAGTTTTCTCTACCCCAGTTTTCCATTGTCCAAAAGGTCTTTGTGATTTTGTTCTACCTTCCTCCCTTCCTTTCCCTTCTTTGCCCTTAACATCACCAAAGGGATGTGGGGAGAGGAGCTGGCTGTTGGAACCCTGGCTCTAGTCTCACAAGGACTCTTCACACACCACAGTGAAGACTTGAATGCTGTGGTCCTTCTCCAAGAATTAGATTCCTTGGATTACTGTATTGTCCCAATTACAATTGTTACCTCCCTTGGCAATCCCAGAGGCTTGGGAGCCTGTGACATTCCCCCAAAATCCTGCACTGAGACAGAACAAGCAACTACAGTGCATAAAATCCCGATGATACATTTTTTTAGCCTGACTTTTGAATTCCTATTAAGCATGTCTAACTGTGGTGATGGCTGAAAGGGAAGAAAAACAAGCATTTGAGGCCTGACTTCAGAAAGTATGACTGGCATCGGCCCATGGCTTCATGGGTTGACAACTTGGGGAGATCATACATGAAAAAGTAGAGCAAGAAAACTGGTTATCTGCTGCCTGTATAGTATAGTCACGTTTGAAATGATGCAAAAAACGTTTGGGGAAAAAATAAATACTTTAACAAATATAGCTGAGGTAAATGTACCTTGGGAAAAGTGACAGAAAATTTTGAAAATGTTTGAGAACTGTGACTGGGGGAGTTTTCTAGATTTTGAAGAAAATAAAGATCATTCAGAGAGGATGTGAAATCAAGGTACAGTGAAAAGTATTCTTTAGGATCTGAATTGATTTACATTGAATGACTGTGACTTCTGGGTAGGAAAAATCTAAGGAAGTCCAGACAACAGAACTGGAAGAAATGGGATGATGCTAAAACTGGAAATTTGGGTACTAAAGGTGGAAATGAAGGTCATAACAGTAAGGAGTCAGACAACTCCTGACAATACATCCCTAAGCCATGGACAGTATTTAAAGTGGCTGTAGGAGTGATTACACAGTACAGAGAAATCTGAGGGAGTCAAAGTTTTGGAGGAAAAGAAGGCTATGGCTTGAAATCCATTTTGGTTCTACAGAATTGCACAAGCTGGAGAAAACATATGAAATAATTGAAAATACTTGAAACTACCCAAAAAATTAGCTTAAAAACAAACAAACAAAAAAAACACCCTGGTGTGTGCTCTCTTGATTTTTTTTCATCATCTACTATATATGAACAAAATAAGTTTCTTCTGTTCTTTTGTGTATCTAATGCGAAGGCCTCAACTTGTGCACATGAAAGTAGTTTCTGTTAATTTCTGTAGGATCAGGTTGTGTGACAATGCTTTTTAACTCACTATCATAGTGATAAGTTGTTAAAGAATCTTGAGACTGTGAGGAACTAGAGTGTACACTGTTACCTGTGCCTCAGCCCATCCACTAGCTGTAGGAATCGGGTCTGGGAAGCTTTTTGATGATGGAGGGGTGCTGTTTGTTGAAAGATGTGGCAGAACAAGAAATTCAGCTACAGATTTGCAACAGCAAACTAGGGATGGTGAATGAGTCTAAACAGTTTTCAGAAAGGAGTTGAAAAGCATTAGAAGATATTTTTCAATTTTTCTTCCTCACTCCCCTCTGAACCTACCCTGCACTGATCTGATATCAAATAATATTATGATATGGGGTGGCTGTTTCTTGCTCTTTAACTTCTTCGCACATCTAAATCTACAGAAAATCTGTTATTTATTTATTATTTCTTATTGTTTATTTTAATATTAGAATCATAAAATCATAGAATGGTTTGGGTTG
>PPHD01020927.1:0-13444 GCA_002909625.1 Bambusicola thoracicus | reverse complement strand
CTGTCTGCATCTCGATACAAATGGAAGGTAGAGCTCAAAGAATTGGCAGAGCAATGGTAGATACGTGTTTTAAATGAATAAATGGCTTCAGCTTGTGTAGTAGTTCCATTTAATTTGTGGTGATGATGGGCAGGGTCATTTAATTGAAATAATAATTGATTTTGATGATATTGCCTGCTTGAGTGAAGGATATATACTGCAAAGGGAACCACTGTGCTGTGGCAAACAGAGAATCAGTGACATTCATTGGCAAAAAAAAAAAAAAAAAGGAATTGATAAAGGAAATCAGGACTTGCTCTTAACTTGCTATGTAAATTTGAGTTATTCTCTTCATCCTTTCCCATGAATATTGTAACACTAATCATTTTATTCTAAACCAGATGTCGATAGGATGGATGTGTGAGACCTCGCGCATTACAAGGGAAAAAAATGAGCTTGCAGTGTTGTATTTCTGCCTAGCAGCTACTTTGTGCTTCTCAGGTTAGCATGGTTGAGATCAGAGCGTGGCTCCTTCTCCATCATGGCATTTGTTCACAGCACATGTTTCTGTCCATACCTGGACTCAAGACCTGGACAGCCAAGGAAGAAGGAAAGCTTTGGATCTTGTATTTCTTTGTGTCAGTTGATGGTCTGCATTCAAGGACATGATTTAGCTCATGACAGTTAATGAGATATTATCCATGCATTTCATACATCTGAAGGTTAGAGTTGGAGAGCCATTCCCCTGAGATTTTCCCTCCATTATTACTTCAGTTCTAGCCTAGTAGGGGTATTTCATAATTTATGTGTATTGGGTTCTAATTTCAGCCCAGATTAGATGAACTTGGCTGTTCTTTGGAACTGCAGAAGTAGAAGACATGATAAACAACTTGTTTGGTGAGTCCCTACGTCCAGTTTTCCATCAGTGTGTGTGCTGCAGGTCCTTCTCTAACTCCACTATAAATACCCTAAGATGAGGACTTGTCCATCTTCCTTTTGGATGCTAACCCATACTTTCATTCATCTTTTCAGAAACTGTTTTTCAGTGTTCCATATCTCCATTTACTCTTTAGGTTTCTCACCACTTTCACCAGGGGCAAATACCCTGAGCAAGAGTTACCAAGCAGCTGCTCTTGTTTGGTTCCCAGCACCTCAGGCACAATATTAATGCACTCCTAATTTGTGCACTGCATTCCCTCAGTAGTGGAAAGCATTTCTGCCCTTGTAGGAAATATCCAATTTCTTCCCAGGTTGGGTCACTTTGCCTGAGAAATCAATAACAAAACATCATCAGCCATCAGGATCTTGCCCTCCCTATGGTACATCTTGCAAAGTCCAAAGCTCTTTGACACTGAGGCCTTTTTAAAGAGCCCAGGAAATGGAAAGAAAAAAATGCATATATATTACAGTGGATGTAAGTGTGACTATCTCATTATTAAAGGTTCCTTTACATCCAAATGTTATACAGACATCTTAGTGTGACACTCAAGTCAGTAAAATGTTCAGATAGCTTTGCTGTTACATCTGCCTGAAACCTGCATCAGAAATCCAGAAACAAAATGAATAAGAAGGAAAGGGATCTCCCTTGTTGTATAAATAATTAAGATGTGAAAGATCTTTCTAGGGATCCTGTGCTGAATTACTGGAAAACATATTCTGAAGGTGATTTTTGTTTCAGTTTCTGTTCTTTTTATCACTGAGTTTTATGTTTGCACATATTTAAGCTGTCTGGGAAAAGAGGCTTTACATAAAAGACGATTAGTTTTTAAAACACTCCAGGGTTGGTTTCAGGCAGAGTTCTTTGTTTGGTTTGGTTGTGTTTTAACTTGTGGTTGGTGGGGTTGTTGCTGTGTGTGTGTGTGTCCCTGATAAAAGACATAAACTGTAGCTCTAAAACAGATGAATGCTGAGAATAAAATTACCAAAGAGTTCCTATAGGAAGGCAAAACAAGAAAAGAGCAAGGAAAATCCATCTTACAGCAGTCACATAACGATGCTGAAATACCAGGCCGAATTCTCAGTGGGTAAAAATCAACACACCTCCAGTGAAGTCCACGAAGAAACATCACTTTCACAACCTGACGTTCTGATAGCTACGTATTTATTTTATCTGTCTGTATGCAGCATTAAAAAAAAAAAAAAAGAAAGATAAAAGTGCTCTTGAAAGTGAATGGAGTTGATTCTCAAAAAAAAGTGCATTTTAGATGCTGAATATTTAATTTGCTCTTAAAAGAACCCTGATTTCCTGGATATAGCTGCTACACACACACGTGCACACGCACACAAAAAGAAAGAAAGAAAAAAAGAAAGGAAAAGCACATCTTAAAAGGGAAGCAATGAGCAGAAACTGACCTTTCTGTGAGCAAGCAGATGAGAGAAGGTATTTGGCTAATCCCAGCTGTCGCTGATTGGTCAGACAGAACCGTGTTGAAAATGTCTCCATCTGGGCTAATCTGCTCTCAGTTGGATGAGTCAAGGCCTTCAGAGTTAACCTGACATTTAACAATAATTACCCTTTTGGATGACCCCAGCCCAATCTCCTGCTCTCTTAGAAATCTCTCTTTTTTTTTGTGTGTGCTCCCAAACCCCTTGGCTCTTGTGTTAGAGATAGCTGAAAAACGATGATATGATAATGAGATGTAGTGTAAATGCATGCATACATGTGTGTCTGCACACAGCATACACAGGTATGAAGACAAATTCATTTTTTAAGTGTAGCTCCCGCATGCACAGTGTGCACGGTTTATCAGCTTCTCATGTCACACAGGAGCAAAGAGATGTTAAAAAATCAAGGGGGATAATTTCCCAAATTAAAGAGTAGTCATGCTGACTTGCTAAGCTGTGTGCCAAAGCTCTAAGTTTCTTTCTGGCACTTGGGCGTCTCTTATCTATGGCGAGGAGAAATGGTGCATAGAAATAGGTTCAGATAGAAAAGCAGAGTTCAGAGGTCGCAAAGGCTAACCGTAGATGAAATGTGGCTATTTCTTTTTACCTGAGGCTGGCTTCATCTCTTCTCTGAAAGGTCATTGTGATAAAACAAAAACACATCTCAGGAGAGGAATCATTTATCTCTGGTCAGGGTCTCCTATCCATTCTGGTACTTTATTTATTTTTCTTATCTCCTGTGGTCAGATTTCTCCAAGTGTCACCTCCTTCCTGAGTGAAGTTCAATGCTGATTTTGGGTGTCCGTACAAGTTTGGCCTCATTACACTTATTGTCTCTGTTTTACTTGGAAATCATGTCTAGAAACTTGGATGGATCCCCAAATCACTTTAATCTGTTGGTGATGAGCTGAAAAGTTTGAGAAAATAGCCATGCTAATGGAAAAAGAACAAAGACAAGTCTACACGATAGGAAGCTCATTTCCAGTGTTTGATTTATTTCATATCTCTATTGCGACCGTACATAAATCTTGTCTCTACCTCAGTTTCTTTATTTTTCCAACTAAGATCATAAAAGTCATTTTACAAAAGGGCTGTGAGATTAAATTTAAAGCACCTTGAAATTCTTAAATAGAAGACAATTAAGAAGAACGATATATTTATACGTGGTATATCCTCTTACATCTTGGGTTAGATCCAATAACCAGCCTTAATTACAATAATTATGCCTCTGGTCACAGCCAGAAGTTGGGAGTGAAGAGAAGGAAATCAGGAAAAATGCTTAATCAACGCCGTAAGCTAAACTTCTTTATGAAAGGCTTATTTTCCCAATTTCTGAGCAGTTCTCAGCTGGAAATTCAGTCCAAGCTTCTAACTTGACTTTGCAGTACTTCACTAGCAAACTGAAGATGCATTTGGAATTGGAGTTACAGGCAGGGATTTATTTTTTTTTTCATATTTTTTTTCCCCATGAGTTATTCAATGTATAGGCCTTTGTTTTAAGTTCATTTCTTCCAGAGGATGGATCCTTTGAGATTTATGGACAATGTTCCTTTGGTTGTGAAATGGCTGGGAATTTTCTAATCTGCAAGTTCTGAATATTTTCATGGTCCAAGCAAGCAGTCCTTTTCACTGAGCATAGATCAAAGAAATATTTGGCAAAATCTCTGCTTATGCTTTTGCCAGCTAAGCAAACTAATGCTCTTTACCTGGCCCATGCCCCATGTTGTCTGTGGTGGCATGTGGACGAGCATAGATTGAGAGACTGATAATCTGAGATTTTACCATTTATACATATGAAGGTTCCAGTAATTTTCTGGAGTCTCCAAATTGATTTACTGGGATATAATTTTTTTTTTTTTAAATTACATTGTAGTTTGTTTTGCCATGAGTATTCAAAAGGGTACGTGGTATGGAATTCTTCCCTTGTGAGTAACTCACTAGCAATAGTGATTTGTATTTTGTCTTCCTCTATATTCCAAAATAAAAACTATGTCATAGGCTGTTTCTCCTGAAATCTGCCATAACCTTTCCCTTCATTTATGAGAAAACAACCAATTTTGTGGAGATGTGATCACTCTTTCAGCTCTTCATATAGTGCCTTATATAAAGACATGCTTCACTTCTGGAAGAAAAGGTAGCAGTTTTCCAATCTCCAACAGAAGAGTGAGTCTCTAAAAAATCCAGAAGTTCCTGTAGTTCGTCTGGGTGAAGATGCTACTACAAAATCTGTGCTGCAAACTCTAGAAATCTCTAGTTCTTCTTTAGAAGGGACAAAATGCTTTTTCCCCCCCTCATTATTTTCTGTTTATTCCTTGCTGCAGTTTCAGATAACATTACGCCCTCCGGCATGTCGAGGTAATGACTTCTGTTGCATTCTTGGCCCTTACATTGTTGTATCAAAGATGAACTTTCTTGAGAAGAGATTATATCAGATTTGGGAGGTATGAAACAGTCTAAAATATGGGCATCCTCTCACCTGTGTAACTGATGATTTGTTTTACAAAATTAGTTTATCATAATTTCCAATCAGTGTTTTCTACCCTTATCCCCAGGTTCAGTTAATTTCTGTGTTCGATGAACAGAATGTTAAAATGATGATTCTTGGAATTACTGCACAACCTAGAAGCTTCATTTATTTCCCCAAGCTGAAGAAATAAGTAACCATTGCAGAATGATCAACAGATCTTTTTCTCAATGACGAGAAAGTGTGCAACTTCATTAGTCAGTATTCAGCTGTCAAGAAGAAAGTCCATAGTGTGCTTAGCCATAGTAAATTGTTGTTCAGTAGTCTCATCCACATCTGATAAACCAGCTATCCCCCTTATAAGCAAAGGTAAATATTCTACAATAATTAGGGTTCTGTGGGAACAGTGTAAGTACCATGAGGTCCTATTTAAGGTATGTCCATTTGGATTCTTGCAGTTTATGTACCTGTCCTTTAGGCTGTCTTTGGAAGATGTCATCAATTATTACACAGTAAAAAACACACAGTCAGAGGTGCATGGATGCTGAATGCATAAGCAGACTCTCTTCTTTATTCATACGAGGCAGTGCTTTATGTTCTGAATAAACCAGTGAAGGGAATGAGATGAGAAAGTTTTGTTTGACCTAAGTAAGAAGATTACAATTTAGCCTTTTGATATAACGTCAAGGACAAAACTGTCTTACTCTCAGTGAATTGCAGGCTTTGAATGGTACCCTCAGCTGGACAGAGGAAGTTGCTAACCCCTGTGAGCAAGAGTGCTGGGGTGTCATGCAGAGCAAACAAGTAGCACTCATTCCTTACAGCAAGAGAAGTTTACCATGGCTTTTTTTAGCCAGATGACATCAATGGTGGCCTTTATTAATTCACACGATTCCCCCATCTGAAAGAGAGTGATAATATCAGTGATACGTAGTAGTGGATTGGCTCCTTTAAGTGTTTACCTCTTCATTGTACGGGAGCTATATCCCTTGACAGTGTAATTGAACCAATGTTTTGCTTCAGCTGATTTCCATCCACAAACTGTTTTGGAGTTCAGAAGAGATCACCTTAAACCATTGAATTCTCCACTTTCACAGTCAATTAGTGTTGGTTGCCAATATGGAGGAGGGCAAGGGATATGGGCTGCCCTTGAGGAAATGGCATACTATGCTGATGTCATAAAATAATAATACTACCTACTAGGCGTCATTACTTCCACCAGTACATAAAGGCAGCCGAGCACTAGAGCTACTTGACTGTGCTGTTTACACAGGCTGGGTCAGGTAAAAGTGTATTGCTGGAAATGCAAGTAGAACAGCCTGTGCCATTTGGACAAACTGAAATCTAATACCACAAGGTTAGAGTTTACAGCATTAGTCTTCCTATTATCCAGTCCTGATTCTCAGCCTGTGCAAATTGGCCCAACTGCTTTGAAATCGATAGAGCTACGTGGATGCATGGTGTTTTCTCATTTTATACCCTGCAAGAATCTGGCCAACCATTCCTCTGTATGTTATTCAAACGTGGCTATATAAACACCTATTAATAGCCTATTGAGCTCCAAACCTCATAGTGGCTTGTGTGTTCTCAAACCCTTAGAGAAATCTGCCTAATCATCATGCAGACAATAGTTAAGCCCAGTAATACTGAGACAGACAGAACCATAAACACAAAATTCTCCACATAGAACTTCCAAGATACCCTCTATGTAGGATAAAAAATGTAAACTACTGGCTGACCCTTGCCTCTGCACTATTTTTGTTTCTGTAACATGATCAAATTAATTAGCTAGATCACACTCCAACACCTATATAGCTGCAAAGGCAAAATACATATTGTAGTACAGCCTGAACTAAACTGTCTGTACCGAGACAGACAGTAAACATATATCAGTTTCCTCCCACTCTTTTATTTTTTTTTCCTTTTTGTTTAAGTCACCCAGACCTTGTCTCTTCAGTAATGTCATAATCAGCAAGCTGAAGGCGAGGCTGCTGATAATTGTTCTTTATGTTGCTCTTTGTTTAGTATCTGATTCAATACATCTGCGTGGACACCATTCCATCACCTTCTTAGTAACAGAGGTGAAAAAAATCAATGGCAATCAGATTACCTTGTTAACAGAAAGGCTAAAGGGCTAGTGTGTTAAGTTCACAGTGCATCACCTTTCATTTAAAACATCTCACTTGTGGGGCTCCTGTTTTATTTTTTTATTATTTACCCTTTATTATTATTTATAGCACCAAGGGTTCCTCGGTGTACCTTTATATAATTGTATTGGTTTTCACCTAGGTTAAAATGGACAGCTGTGACATCTTTTTTGAGAGATTCAATGTTAGTTTTAATAAGGCAGCTCTTTCTGTAGGTCCTTGTTTTACAAATAGTTCATACCAAAATCCAACTGAGTTCAAAAACCTTATATAATTTTATGTTGGGCATTTTTCCCATTCGCTTTCCGCTTTCCCCCCTGTTCACTGGCATATAGTCAGGCATAGTGCAACTTATACGCTGGATAGAACAACCATAACACAGCAGCAGCTCACATTAAAGGAACCTAGAGATGTTTAGCAAACAGGAGAGGAAAAAATCATGCAGCCTCTGGTTCACTGTGCATCCTAGTGTTAGGAATAAGGGACATGACTGCAATCTGGACTAAAGATCATAGAATCCTTAGAGTTGGAAGGAATCTTTAAAGATAATCTAGGCCAACTCCACTGCAATGAACAGGGATACCCACAGCTAGATCAGGTGCTCAGAGCCTGGTTCAACCTGGCCTTGAATGCCTCCAAGAATGGGGCTTTCAGCGCAGCTCTGAGCAACCTATTCCAGTGCCTCAATACTCTTATTGCAGAAGACTTTCTACTTATTAGAACCATTCTTCTCATCAGATGTAGTTTTTATGATGCCCTTATACTTTCCTATATAACTTTGTTGTGCTGTTCCCTCCACTTCTGAATCTCTTCTTAACAGTGCTTGTAAATACAGCAAGAGCTGTATCTGAATCAGACAAGTCTTTGCCATGAACAAAACAATTCCTGCATGTCTGCTGAAGTCTTTGATTCATTAGACTTGTTGGAATCCTTTCTGGGGGATACAGCACAGCACAAACTTCATTAATCAGGCGAGGATATCACAATTTGTTATCATAAATATAAATGAGCAGGGAGTGTCTCTTACAAAGAGCTACCATCTTTATAACTATTACATGAGTCATTCTCATCAGCTAAGAATTATTTTAGAGTGGAGTTAGACTTGTTAATGACATTGACTTTTCTGGAGTTTGAATAACAAAGCCTCTGGTCTTGTATCTACTGTTTCATCTCTCTTCTGAAGCTGAAGTTGTACTTAGGTAGGTGCTTCGTGTATATCAGCTGGCAAAAAATTATGTCCAGCAAATCCCTGGGGGAAAACAAGAGGCAGGAGGAAAAAAACGTGAATGACTGATTAAATTCAACAGGGCCTTTATTTTTCCTTCCTTGAAAAATGTTGTTCAAGTATCTTTTAGCTCTAACTGAATTCCAGGTCAAATTGCATGTAACTATTAGAGACCTCTTCACCACAGATTCCCACAGCTAGAGTCATTTCAATTAATTAAGTGTTGCAGGGGTTAGTAACCATTTTAAGTTGTGGAATGAAATTGCTTTAAGAGGTGGCAAATTCCTTGTGTTTCTCCTCCTTCATTTAGATTATAGCTGTCAAAAGTAGGATTTTGTCAATGGATTAAAAGGAACCACATACAGAACAGGCTCAGGTCTAAATGCAGTCCTTTGTTTTTAAAGGAACTCATGAACGGAAAGTAATTCAAAACTAGCTGAGGTGAAACATTTCTTTCTTCAAGATGTGGAAGTGGTATAAATCTGCAAAATACATAGAAAACCGTTCATCTACTTACATCAAAAATGGTAGGAGGAAATCCGGAGCAATCAGATATTCAGAAGCGAGGAGTGATTTTGGACACCTAGGACTGGAGAACATCTCCTCACCATAATGGATCCCAAACCAGTGGTGTTTATTAAGTACCAGATCCAATTTCCATAGCATTTTTCCTGTTGTAAGTGTCGAAGGCCTAGGATATGCTCCCTACCCCAGATAACATGCTGTTAAGCTGGCAAATAGCGTGCATCCAGGCGGCTTCAGTGCTCATCTCCTCAAGCAGACAGTGGAGGATTTACAGCCTCGGCCATCTCCAATCTCCCCTTAATTACACCCGCAACCCTACACCCCTGACAATTAGACCAGGCACTGAGCTACCCTCCAGTTACACATAAGGAGGTCTATTTTGAACTCAGAGTTCTCAACTGGAACAAATCCCAGTGCTGGTGGGATTTCAGGTTACTTGGCTTTGCAGAGCAGTAGGCTGATTTCTGGTTTCAGACCTTCTGAGTGCAACACAGAGGAGAAGCAGAGATGGGAGGGGGAAGACAGGAGGAGGGAATGCAGATAAAAGTAGGAAAAGCTCTGATCCCACAAACAGGGGCCTGTGATAGTCTGTGTGTGGGGTCAGGATCTCAGCTCTGGTGAATGGGAAAACAGGGATAATTCACTGTATAAATCAGAATAACTCTTCAAGAAATTCCTAGCACATTACATGGTACTTTTGCAACTGATACAGAATTTCACACCTATGGTACCCATTATCCAACAACCAGAGACGAGAACAAGGTGTTTAAAACAGATCTATAGAGGCTGCAATATCTAAGCTTTACACATTTTCTTTACCTTTTTCAAACAGAAAGCTTCATTGTGAAGCATCGGGCACCTTTACAAGCCCATGGAGAAACATAGAGCGTGTCAGGGGTGCCCTTACCCTTCCACAAAATAGTCTTTTAAGGATAGAGTTGGTCTCTTTATCAATGAAGCTTTGAAAAGAGCTTAGGATTTATAAAGCATGGTGGTGGATAAAGTCGCTCTGTCCACAGGACTCTGATTTTCTGGCTCAGGGAACCAGTCCCTCCAGAGGCCCTGAATATATCCTGCCAAAAAAACTAGAACAAAGGGAGATGTTTCTGTGTGAAATCTCTCTTTTCCCACAGTTCATACATGCTAAGATACAGCCTTGCAATGGAGAAGTGAAAGCTTGAGTATTTTGCTAATTAGCATAAACTACATCAACTTGGCAGATTTGCATAATGTGGAGACCTCAGCTCATAGGTGACAGGTGTTTCTGATTACACCAGATGAGATATATGGAGTGCTGAAGGTACTAGATGTGTTGTGTTTTTTTTTTTTTTTTTTTTTCTTGGCCTGATAACACTGTTAGCTATGGAGCTTGAAGCAAAGCTATATTTCTTAGGGTGAAAGGAAGATGGAAAAGCTCCTGATGAAGAGGAAATAAAGCTGGATGAGGATTATCTCAAAAGGTTTGTGTTAGAGTTACTTGTTTATGCAGGAGGACAGAAATAAATAACTCTTATAGGAAAACCTAGATGTGGGACCTGTGTCTGTGAACAGTGTGGCAGACTTGTTTATATAATTGCCTTAAATGGGGGCAATTTAGCAGGGGAGGTGCATATGCCTGTGTAACATCAAGGTGAAATTTATAGCTCTTGCTGGTTGAGCCTGAGTTGTGTATGCCTATGAATTCTTTCTGGTTCTGCTGGAGTGAAGAAAGATGTTGTTGATGAGGACCATAGTGTTTTTCAATCTGTAGAAGAGCAAAGGGGCAGGGCAACCCCAGCTGCTACTAAGGCTGCTTCTGGACTTGATGTCCAGACAAGCTCTGTCCTCACTTACACAATTGCAGTTTAGGTTTTTGACCTAAGATTTAGTTTATTATTAAGGCCATATGTTTCTCATAGCTGTTACTTTTGTCAGAACCCATGAGTATTAGGGTCTTTTTTTTTTGTTGTTGAGAATAATGGAAAATTCCCATTGAGCAAGATTCTACTCTGAGCTGCCATTAACTTAGCTCCATATATCTTCAAGGGTGCAGAGAGGGAGGATATTAAATACTTTTAAACTGTCCATTTGAAAAGCTTTTTCTTCAATTAATTTTTCCCATTACAACTTGATATTTAAGTAAATAGGTTCATGACATTTTCTTCTTCAAATTAAAATTAACGTGTTTCTACTCTTATGACAAAGCCACATACCTTTATATTTTTAGACTTGACAGAGAGTCAAATATGTGTAGTTAAGAAAATACACAAAGTAACGAAAAGAATAAAACCAAACCCAAAAATTAAAATGAGAAAACATGAAGAAAATTCAGAATCTTGTAGGCTAAGGTGTTAAGTCCATGTGTTTGAACCAGCATGGATCAACCAGGAACATTTTGAAGGCTTGCTTGATAGGGTTTCTCGGGTACTAAGTACTCCAATCTGGGGTAGTAAGTCATTCAATAGAGGCAGTGCAAACCAGGGTCTCAGAAAAGCCTAATGACACCGGATTTAATTGAAAGACTTAGTTTGTGATCCAATAAAATCACTTAGGCATAGATAGCAATATGGAGGCTGGGGTTCTGCCCACAAATAGTTCCTTAAAGAGGCATTGCAGAGAAAAGCAAATGTTGCACTTTGGTTATTAGAGCAGACAGAAATGTGTTTGCTTGCTTTCTTGATTGGACATTTTATATTTTAAGAAATGAAATTAAAAAGTATTTCAACTGACTGTGTTGCAGCTGGGCTAATATTTAAATATGGTATTGCAGAGTAGGCTTGTGCTTTATTGTGAGCTTTAGCTTTGTATGATGTAATGGAAATATTCACAAAGTCTGGAAAGCCACGAAAGCAGCTTTGGGACTTATTTAGTTTCAAAAAATATGATGCTTTCTGGCCTCCTCTCAAGGGCTGTAACCCACTTGTATTTTGATTATGCTGCATTTCAACAGATACCGCTGCTGCAGATAAAGAGACTCCATGTTATATACTTTTGTAAGAACATAATCCTCGGATGTCACACCTTGGTCATGCTTGGCCTGGCGCTCTTTCAAAACACCAGGTTTGGAGGATCTGTGCTCTATTTATCAAAAACTGTGCTGTCTTTGTGATGGGAGATCGTCTGAACGCACCTTCTGCCTCACACACAGAGTCGAGCACATGTATTTGTCTGGCCCGTAATCCAGAAATACCTTTAGGGTAGAACCAAGGCAAAATTTACAGACACTTTCTGATGTTTCTCCATGAGTTTCTGTTTATAGATTACTTGCATAAGATTCTTCTCTGCACTTAGGCAATTTCTTGTCTGCATACTGACTTGGGCCTTTTTGCCTCTTCCTTCAGGTCATTGCTGAAAAAAATGACTCCTTAAGATCATGTTGAAAAGTTACTCTAACTGCTGTGCTTTGTTGAAAGACCTCTTGGGGTGTTTGTCTTTTGAAAGGTTGAACTTGCTGCCCAATAGCTCATTGCTGAGATGTTTTTAAGTGTAAACTTTTTTTTCTGTGGTGGGGGATGATGTGTTTTTACTCAGAGTAGATCTGTAGAATGGAAGTTCTCCTTTTCCAGAAATAGAATAGATATCTACACTAAACTTCTTTCTCTTTCACGGTGCAATATCTACGAGAATTATACTACTTAGGAAAAAACTATGTTTATATTAGAGTGTCTATTGTGTTGCCTTCTTCACGTATTGCTGACCCCAGGACAGAGCAAAAGGCTTCAACCTGATGGTAATGATTTAAATAATGAATGTAATTTATGAGGATGACACTGAGAGCTTACACAAATGCACATGCATTGTGGTTTGCCTAACAGCCAGGGAAGCTTAAATAAATACCACAACACTGCCTGCTCCCTTGGCTTAAGGGCTCACCGTCAGGGTAAGCAGCTCAGTATGCTAGAATGGCATTTGAACTTTCAAAATTCAACAGTGTTATATTTTTTGTTTATGTATTTTACTTTCTCCCATGTAAGATCCCTAACTACCAGTGTGTGCTTACGCATGTCAGTGAAGCTGCCATATTGCACAATGTGTTAGCATGGTAGGTCAGATTAGAGTTACATTGCCAACACTATTCCAGTAACAGAGCTGGCATGAAGAAAAGATGACTGAATTAGTGGCCGATTGGGACATTTTCTGACCTACTCTTTAGGAACCAAGTCCTCTGAACTTTCCCATTATCCTTCGGCTTCATCCTTTTAATAGGGACCAAATCTCCATTAACAATTGAACACTGACAATAAGTGCCATCAGGAAAAGGAAATTCAATTTTAGTGGGGGATGACAGCCTTACCTTTTCGCGCTTAATTGGCCGTATTGTCTCCAAAAGTTAATTGGTTACTTAGTCCAGGTAGTTAGTAAAATGTTTAGCTGCGTCAAAAAGCCCAGGCTCCTACTGTTAATGGGGCATGAAATGGAATGTTTGATACTGCAAATAAAATCAGTGATATTCAAGGATGTTATGGTAGGTAATGCGTTGAAACTGCCATTTAATGGGTCCTGGAAGATTAGGGTAGTGTCAGCTGGAACCGCCCGGTCTCTTTTCTGACATTGTTAGTTGCCTCTTCATTTACTTAACGGCTGTCTGCACTGATTACATAGGCATAAAACTCCCTACAAAAAAACAACAGAGACACGCTCTATTAGCAGTCCAATTAGAACTATTTGCATATTACAGTTCATTTCTGCTTAAGTGAATCCCTAATACAACTTTAGGAAAAAAATTCTATTGTCATTAAA
>PPHD01020926.1:0-10143 GCA_002909625.1 Bambusicola thoracicus | reverse complement strand
GGCCTCCTTGCTGCTAGGGCGAAAGGTGCTTGCTTGCATCGCGACAGTTAGGATGCAGCACTGCTGGGGCTGCTCCCATTTCTCTGCAAGCCAGCAGCTCCATCTCCTTGCTGCTTCCCAGCAATACAAATCCAGAGGGAGATGTGTCTTCCCTCTTCTTTGCAGGACTGACCCCGAGAAGGGGGGGAGAAACTTCATGNATAACAAAGACACGCTATGGATTTTCTGCAGGACTTCCAAGAACACCACTGCTGCATTCGCTGCTGCTCCAAACCACCGCTTGGAGAAAAGGAAGCACGAGCAGAACATAAAAAAAACATTTCTATCAGCTAGGAGCTACACTTTCCTGTTTTGTTTTGCTTTACAATGGAGGAATGAAGAAGAAAGAACAGCAGGAAAGCGGGTTTCTTCCACATGCGGAAGAACAGGATGCAGGTCACTGCCCACAGCAAAATCCTTTGTGTTCAGTTCCCATTTCTGTTGCAATTAAGCCTAAAGTACACAATAAAACCAGCAGAATCTTCAGGAAACCAATGTACCCTTCTAATGAATGCAGGCCGTGAGCGGCCTCCTTGCTGCTAGGGCGAAAGGTGCTTGCTTGCATCGCGACAGTTAGGATGCAGCACTGCTGGGGCTGCTCCCATTTCTCTGCAAGCCAGCAGCTCCATCTCCTTGCTGCTTCCCAGCAATACAAATCCAGAGGGAGATGTGTCTTCCCTCTTCTTTGCAGGACTGACCCCGAGAAGGGGGGGAGAAACTTCATGCTGAGGGAGCATTTGCTTTGAAGGATGTTTAGAGGTTTTGCACAGTAGTTAGCGAACACACAATATCCAGTGCATTGTTTACAGGGATGAAGGGAGAAAACATTCAGCCCAGACCCCACGCATGCTTAACTCAAGCAGTCCTGAAGCCCCACCACCCCTACAGCTCCTGCTTCGCTGGAGGAATTTTCTGCTGCAGGGCTTCTAAAATGCTTATTCTATGGCTTCTGTAATGACATCTTCTAAAAAGCAACAACAAAAATATCAACAATGAAAACCAGCTGCTCGTGGCTGCAGCTAATGGCTCTCGCCACAGTGAAACACAATGTGAACCCTGTTTCACTGAGAACAAGGGGTACTTGGGGGTTGAACAGCAGGCTTTAGAATGCAATGTAGGTAAAGAGAGGGGCACAGTCATATGGGTTTTTTTGTTTGTTTGTTTTGGTTTTTTTTTTGAAAGACAAGGGATTGGCGGTGGGGGAGCAAGGAAATTGCTGCTTTGGAAGCTCCACTATTTAAATCTGAGAAGGGGAGACCGAATGACAGATGAGATTAATTGTTTTCTCTTAAGAAGTCAAATCAATATTCTCCTTTGCTGCAATTTCCAAGTCCAGCAAAGTGAGGTTTTGCAGAGCTGAGGAGCAATGCGAGCAGGGAACCCCTACACCATTCCATCTCGGCCTCTCTGCCCCTTCCCCATTAACCCTTCACTTCAGGAAGCAGAGGTTTATGCATTTCAGCTAACACTTCCAGCATGATTTGGGCTGCCTTCATATCTGCGCACCCAACACTTGCACCTACCTTGGGGTTGGGATCGGATCCTGCTTTGCCCAAAGCCCCAAGACAGGTTCTCAGACATGAAGGCATGCAAAATCATCTCGGAAAGAGCATCTCCCACCCCACTGCCCTTTGGATTTCCTTTGCTTGCGGCCCTGCAGCGCAGGCACCATTACCTGAGCTCACTGCCTGCCCTGCTGCGACTCTCGGGCTGCTCAGGCACCCAGCAGTAGTTGTCTGCCGCGCTTTTGGCTTTTGTTTTCTCCTGCCTGGCCGCCCTCTTCCTGCAGGCCAGCAGGGCCAGGGCGAAGGCCAGCAGCAGCAGGATGGCCACCAGGCTGCCCAGGATGTAGTAGAGGAGCAGCCGCGGGCCATCAGCGCCGTGCTCATGCTCGGGGCTGTGCTCTGACACCACCACCGTGGGGGCTGGTGGTGTCAACCCACCAGGAATGGCTGCAGGGCTGGGGGTGCCCACAGTCCACGCGGTGCTGGCAGTCTGGAGGATGGCAGTGGTCCCCATGGTGCCTGCCAGCTGCTCTCCAGTGGTGGGTGCAGCGAGGCAGCCTTGTCCGTCGTCCTGAGGGAGGAAGCCAGGCAGGCAGATGCACTCAAATTTGCCAGGGAGGTTGCGGCAGGGCCCAGGACAGGGGTCCCTCAGGCACTCGTCTATGTCCAGGCAGGCATCGCTGCCGGGCTGCTGCTGGTAGCCAGTCCTGCAGATGCAGCGGAAGGAGCCAGCGATGTTGAGGCAGAGCTGAGGGCAGACGTCGGGCCGGGTGCACTCATCCTCATCGCGGCAGTCGCGGCCACCAGGCCCCGCTGGCTGGTAGCCGGGCTGGCAGGAGCAGAAGAAGCTGCCAGCCGTGTTGTGGCACTCGTGCTTGCAGGGCCCCTCCAGGCACTCATCCACATCCACGCAGCGGTAGCCATCAGGTGCCACGGTGTAGCCAGCCTCGCAGACGCACTTGAAGCCTCCAGGCTGGGGCTGGCAGGCCCCCTCGCAGGGGTTGGGGTGGCAGGGATCCTCGGGCAGGCAGGAGGCCATGTCGGGGCCCAGCACATAGTTGGGCCGGCAGGTGCAGAGTGCCGGCTTCCCAGGTTCCTCCAGGCACAGCTGCTGGCAGCCCCCATTGTTGTGGGTGCAGGTGTTGGGGCAGATGGGCCCAGGAGGATGCCAGGTGAAGCCGTCCCCTTCCTGCCCCTTGCAGACGGAGAAGATCGGGCTCGCAGCCCCCTCACAGACCACCTCTGCCAGCGTGCCGAAGGGAGCAGCTGCCAGTGAGAGGCTGCTCACCCTGAATGGTGTCTCGTAGCTGACTTGGCCGGGTCCCCCGAGCCGCAGGGGCCCACACATCCCCCGGAAGCTGAACTTGCAGAGGAAGGCGGGCAGCGTGGCCCGGCATGGCCGGTCGACCCATCCCAGAGGCCCGTGGGGGCCGGCGGGCCGCAGGGCAACGCAGCGGGTGCTGAGGCAGGTGACGTGGGGCTCGGCCAGCCAGGCTGAGTAGTTGCTGGGCTCCCCGCTGGCCGCCCAGGAGAAGCCCCGCAGCGGCTCCTGGGACTGCACGCAGTGGCCGCGCTCCAGCCGCAGTCCGATCCAGGCCGAGGTGGCCGTGCTGGCTCCCAGCAGCTGCTCCAGTCGCTCGGCCTCAGCCTGGCTGCCTGCTGGAGCCAGGTTGCCGCCGTCGTTCTGGCAGCGCTCTTGGGCAGCGCTCCAGCCCAGCTCGGCCCGGTGCAGCGTGTAGCAGGCGGTATCAGCGCAGAGCACCTTGACGTCCTCACCCCCTGCCACCGCCGTCACCAGCATCAGCAGCTGCAGCAGCAGCAGCAGCAGGGCCGCGGCCATCCCGCCGGCTGGACGGATGGACGGACACTGCCTCACATCCCCTCGGCCCGCCGAGCTCACCCCACGCGCATCCTGTGCTGCCGGGGCTCCTATTTATCACCGGAGGCTACTGCTTCCTGTAGTGTGGTTGCGTGTTGGTCGCGGGCGGGATGTTTGCCTCTTTCTTCCCTTCTCCCTGGGCAAGGCAGGCTGCTGCTTCCCACTTCAGGCGTTTCGCTGCAGAAGTGCTTTCTTTATTTTGGCCAGCACTGCTTTGCTCTATGAGAAAGCAGCCTGCATCCTGCTTTTTTTTTTTGGTTCGGAGGGCTAGCTCTGCTCACTCATCCTGTAGTTGACTCTTCGAATCCCTAATAGGGCCTTGTAGCTTTCAAGCATGTGCTGCTGAAAGTGGGCAAAAAAACAAACACGACAAGCCGTGGGATCCCTTGCCATCTGCCTGTGAAAGGGACAGAATATTTGGCACGGCGTCTAGTGCACAGAAACTGCATTTTCAGAGCACTTTTCCCCTCTTGGTGTGCTTTAAATAGCTGGACGAGCCCTAGAATAGGAGCTGGGTCGTGAGAACCTCCAGGCTGCCAGAATGGAGCCGAGCCCGTTGAAGCACCACTGCAGCCTCAGCCCCATCCCGATATCCCCTCACCTGACCTCGATCCCAGTGCAGGGCAGTCCGCTGGGTTACATTGGTGTCAGGGGCTCCACGGGAAGCTGTCAGTTCCAAGGCAAAGATGTGAACGCAGTGCCCTGTGATGTTTAAACAAACACATAGCAGCTATTTATTTATTTATTTGTTCACAAACTGGCCCTTCTAAAGCTGATTCCTGCCAGTTAGAGCAGCGTTTGCAGAGAGGTCAAGTTGGTGACAGCATTACAGGCTGAGTAATAACCCATCCCGCAGAGCTGCACAAAAGCCTCTCCAGATCCAATGCTCCTTTTGCTTTCCATTCGCTGTTTGGAGGTCTCTGGATGGAGATGAATGGGCTGGAGAGGCTCGATGACACCAAGCAACGCGGGACAGTTCATTTGCCCAATCGTATAAACGTCTGGCATATGAGAGGGTGGAAGAACAAAAGAGCCAAGTGCTAATGAGGAGCACAGTGTCTTGGCACACACGGGGCTGCCGTGGGATGTGAGGAAAGTGGTGTGATAAGCAAAGCTGGGATGAGGAACAGCTGCAGTTGTGAATGTCCTCATGCCTGCCACATCCACCCAGAGGCTGGGGCACTGCACCTGGCTCTGTTGGGGCTGAAGAGCTGTGAGGTATGAGCTACCCGGGCTCCATCTCTATTTACACCCTAAGTATGAAAGTCTCCAAAATCCAAAAACTATGGACTTCTGTTCTCATTGTCCAGACTTGCACACGTACCACATCCCTGCAGGAGATATGGGAGCTGGGTACCCATGCTGGCTTCCATACCTTGGCACACCTAAAGCTGCCACAACCTTCAACCCAACAGAGAGGGCAGGAGATGCAACACTATTGCCAACATCCCATGAAATCCACTTTGGCCAGCTATGGGATGGTGCTACCTGTCTGCTCTGAGCAAAGGAGAAGTGTTGCTTAGGGAAAGCACAGACAGCACTTGCAAGCCATGGAGCGTTCTGGTTCAGCAACCAAACTCCAGCACTGGCTTGGAAGGAGAAAATACTTTGATGCCATCTAGAATTACTTTTATTCAAAATTTCCTACTGGAAGAAATGGGAAGAATTCCCTTTTATATGTTACAAAATAACAGTGCTCAACACAAAAGCATTTCCTTCTGTTACCCTAGAACATATCTTTCCTTTTGTAAAAACACTGCCAGTGTTTTCTCTTTCCAGCTGACACAGCCCAACAAACTGAGCACTCAGTCTACCATGCATTTCAGTCAGCCCATACAAGCATTTTTGTCAAAGTTCCATGGCCAAAAATGGCCTGTTCTCAGCATCAGCTCCTTTGAACCCTTTCCAGTGGGGGTTATGGACAAAACCAACAGTACTTAGATGTGCAATGAGAAGTGATGTGTAAGAGGCTGCCCCAGATGCTTGACCAGTTGCTGGTGATATTTTTCCTTATGTTGTGCATGAGCTCTAATGGGGTCTAAGATGTGACAGTCAGTGTCCCTGTGCAGTGGGTGAGAGCAAAACTGTAGCATCAGATCCCTTCCTTCCATTTGCAAGAATACAGGTAATAAGTTGTTCCATTGGCTTTCTATTTTTAAATAGATGTTTGGCTTTTCCTGCTAGAGCTGTTTACAGGCTGGTTGCAATTCGGACAGGAAACCCCCCTGCCTGCACTTTTTAGTGAGATCTTCATCTACATCTGCAAAGCTTATGTTAATATTTTTGCCCGCAGGTTTGTCAGGAGAGTAGGTTTTGGTAACTTAAAAACACATCATGCTTCTATTGCTTTTATTAAATACATCACACTTACTAAGTTTTCTTCTCGGTTGGGTTGATGATCCTATTTGAAAAGCAAGAAAAGTCCTGGTTCTAAATTAAAGGGGTTTGGTTTCTCAACCCCCGCGTTTGAACAAGTCTATAAACCCCTGTCTGGGCTGCTAATCAAAACCAAATTATCTTCTCGAGACCAGAAATCCTGCCCAAAGGCACACTACAAATAAAAATAATGAAGGACTTGGTTAAAAAACATTTCTCAGAGGCCAAAGAAGGAAATGTATACGGTCTGCCTGACATCATCCCCAAGTGTTTGTGCAGAAGGCTCAAGGCTAGGACAAGGGACAATGGCCCTGGGGGCGGGGAGACACCTGCACAAATAGCTGCTGAGAAGAATAGGAGGAACTGGGTTTCCTCTGGGACCCCAAGGACAGCAAGAGCGGGGCCACACCATCCTGATGCCATGGGGATGGACGCTGTAAGTCACTGCAAGAGGCTGGGGTGAGATGTAGTGAGGTGCAGCTGGGCTGGCTCCCAATGATGGTTTAGAACACCATTTATATAGCCTCCTCTGTGGCTTGCAAAAACACCTGATTGGATTAGCGCGCTGTAAAGACAGGAATCTCCACGTCAGATCTTAATCATCTGCTTTCAAAGTCGGAAAATCTTGCTAACTGGAATGTTTTCCAGTTGAACATTTCTAAGGATGATGCCTAGTGGCTGGAATTAGTGGGGCTGCAACAAAAAATGACCATTAGGAAAAAGGATACTGCTTCATTTAGTTCCTAACTCTCATCAGAATTACGTTTATGGCAACAATGGGTACACTGGCTTGCATGCCTGGCAGCCAGGTGAAAAAGAACAGTGATTTTTGATAAGGTTCTCATAGAAGGGACAGCTCCCAAAAGCAGTGTCTTCTGATTGTTTCCATGGCGGTGTATCTGTCTCCATCTGTCAGTGGTACATCATCTTTCTGCTGAACTGTTAGCATCTGGTGATTTCAGACCCCAACCCATGGAGCTGTGGGCCCCTCTCCCCTCCCTTCCTCTTCTAGCTCCTCCCAGACAGCAGCAGCAGGAGCCGGCGCACGCGATGCGATGCATCAGCCAAGCTGCCAAGAGCCCTGGGGTTATTTTAAAAAGCCTGGAAGGAAGCAGAGAAGCAAGTAACTTGGAATACAAGGGGAAAACAACAACAACAACAAATAAAAAACACTTCCAAAACTCAGAGTGTAACAGGATGGATCGGTGACTCTGCCCAGCAAGGCTTTGCAAAGAGGTGCAAGCACACATATGTTATGATATCACAGGCACAAGCATGCCTATTTAGATATGCATTTATGAATATTATTTTCTTCCTTTTTCTTCTTGAGGAAAACCTTCATTCCTTTTTCTATTTTTATCAACAAGTGTTCATAAGAAAGTTTTTAAGAAAAGCTAAGGAAAACGTATCATAATCTTTGGTGGTAACTGAGAGTTGTTTTCCTAAGCCAGTTCCTTTTCCAGTGCTGTGAGACTGCAGAGCCCCAGGGCCGCAGCCACGCTCAGAGGGACCCTGATGCACATAGGTAGATGCATATCTGGTGATGCAAACACAACAGCTGCAGGATCAGGATGCCCCTGAAGTAGCGAGGGCTGTGAACACACCACTATCAACAGCACACGTGAAAGGCAGCCCTATAAGGGGAGTGCTTCCTGCTGTCGCCAGCCTCCATCTGCCCAGCCAAGAAGAAACAGAGCATGGCATCACACGTTGTTCTGAGCTTCTCTTTGTCCTCCATTTGCTTCTGTGCTACAGGCAGTGCTTTCCATCCAGTGCTGAGACAGGGAGCGTTTGAGCTGGGGTGGGAATGCTCCAAACCTAAACACGCGTGTCGGAAGGAAAACGCCTTGGCATCATTTCAGTGGATGGAGAGCATGGGGCTGGTTCCCATGTCCTGCAAAGCTGGTGGGATTTTCCACAGCCTGCTGGCTTGGGAATGAAGCTGCTCACGGGCCAAGAGGACTGTAGAGGTGAGGAAAATGCAGCTGCCTTGCAGTCTGTTCTCTGGCTGAGGACTTCTGTGCCAAAGAGAAGAAGGGTGCTCTTCCTGTTTTGGTAGACAAAGAAAGGGTAACTGAAGTCACCTACCTGGACTCGTGCAAGGCCTTTGACATGCTCTCGCACCACATCCTTACCTATAAGCTGGCAAGAGATGGATTTGAAGGCTGGACCACTCAGTGGACAAGGAGTGGGATGGCTGCAGTCAGAGTATTGCGGTCAATGTCTCTAGGTCCAGGTGGAGGTCATGGATGGAGCTCCCCAGAGTTCTGTCTTGGAACCAGTGCTCTTTTTGTGTTTTAACGTTTTTATCTCTGCAAAACAGCCCAGCAGTGTGAATGCCATGCCCAGATAACACTCATACCACGTGAATACCTACATAAACATTCTTCCTTCATCCCAAGGCAATGCTGACATACCTTTGGAGTTTCAAACAAGAAAAACCAAGCACCCAAGAAGTTAGTTTATGTGATGCAGAGGGTGTTTGAGTTACTCCTGCAAGCACATCTTTTAATTTTTGCTTCCAAAAGTGGTGAGTCTTGTGGATTTTCCTTTCTGGGCTCACTTCCTACAGGCAATGCCTGCACAATTTGGGTTTCCCAGCAAGGAGCCCTCCGCTGGCCAGCCATGCCCTCCTCACTAATGAAACCAGGGGAAATGATGTTTTTCCTATCAGCTCGAGACACCTCCAGTCCTGCCAAGCAGAAAGTTCTCCTCCCACCAGCAGTCCGAGTGAGGAGCTGTTTGTTGTCTCCTTGGTAATAACGAGGAGTGGAGTGGGAAAAAAATTAAAATACATGTAGTGAGGACACGGTGCAGGGAAGATCCAAACTCGCAAACCATCCCCTTTCCACTCATTACACTCATTTGTTTTCCTGGGGGTGTTTCCTATGTAAATTGTGTATCTGCTTTTATTGCTGAATGGCAAATTGCTCTGAAATGATGTTTTTATGGGGTTTATTCCCCAAATAAGGTTGCTCAGGGAGCATTCCTGGAGCTGGGGTCCTTACCACTCCATCCCTTCTAATATGCTCCTGTGTGACCCTACATCCACAAGAACTAATGACAACGTTGTGCACTTCTCTGTACTAATGGGCAGCAGTTTTTCACTTGCCTCCCCAGCCTTTCCATCGTCCCATTGCTTCACATTTAAAGAAAGACCCAAGAAGTCAGGGGGATGCTTTGACAGCAGCTCACAGCAGAGGTTAGCTCTCTGCATCTGTTTGCAATGTGCACTCCAAGCTTGCACACTCCCCGCCATGTGTTTGGGATTAACAGAGGAGAAAGAAAACATCTCCCTGCTCCAAGGCAGCAACAGGATCTGCCAGAGCTCGATACCTCACTGACCCCAGGGCATTTCACCACCCTCCATCAGCACTGCATGCCCTCTGCTCCAGCCTAAAATTCAGGTAACACTGGGGAACGGCTGTGGGCAATGGGCCAGACCCTGCCCAGCAGGGTAGGGCAGAGATCTTGCAGCACTTAATGCTGATCCTGAGCTCGTTGCCCTGAAAAATCATAATTAACTCTTCATCGGCTTGGGGGAAAAACAAAATAAAACATATTAAAAAGAAAAAAAAAACCCACCCACCATAAATGCAGAAATGCTTCTACCCTGTGTTCATGCAGATGGTTTTTGGAAGGCTGGATCTGCTGCAGGCTCAGAAAGCATCCAGCAGTGAGACCACCCATGAGCCTCGTGGCTGGAGTGCTGCTGGGAAGCATGGACATCATTAGAGGGGGTGGATGTAATGACTCTCACTGGACAGACATTCACCATCTGAAGGCTTCTGCTTGTTTTCCAATTAGTTTAGCAGGAAGGGGGCTGTTCAAAGAAGGGCATAAAGGTCTGGTTGCTATGCTCAGCAACCCACAGCAAGACCACCAAGACAAAGGTGCGATGCAGCTTTGTGATGTAGAGCCAACAGCTTCCCCATTCCCTTCCCTTCACCATTTCCTTGGCTCTCCAAGAAGAAAAAGGAGGAGGGGGGGAGGAAAAAGCTTCATTTGGAGAAGTGGGAGCAGTGGGAAGGCTTGAGGTCACTCTCCACTTGTTACGCCGTTCAAAGTTGCTTATGCTGAGGGTTTCATCCTTTGGCATTTTCACCCTTTCCTAGGCAAACCATTGCAAAATTCTAGTGTAAATGTAGGGCAGAGGAGGGGCAATTGATGATGTTTTTTGATGGAGTAAGCAAATACTTATCTGGATGAAAGGAAATGAGTGGTGAGTTCCCACCCGAGTACCGCCTCACTTCTCAGCACTGGCGCTGCATGCCTCCCTTCCTCCCTTTCATTGCCTGCAGAGGAGGAGGGGAGATCTGCCCCTTGCCTGGCTGTTCTTCCCCT
>PPHD01020925.1:0-11357 GCA_002909625.1 Bambusicola thoracicus | reverse complement strand
CTTCACTTATAAGCAAAATACGTTGGAGGTTTTTAGACAAAATTTTGTTATAAAGGAAAAGGTTGGTATAAATGTCACTCTTAAATCCTGCTTTATAAAAAAAGATTGCTGCTTGCAGCTCTGGGTGTGCCTAGCAGCATATGGAGCATATTCATTTTCCAGCACAGCTTCTGCCTTAATACAGTGAAGACAACATTACTGATTGTTGTCATGACATTTGCCTCTGCAAGATTAAAGTGTTTCCATTCTAACTTCCACAGCTATTATTGAAATAACATAATTTGTGAGTTATATGAACTTGCACCTTGCCTAGAATAATGAGTTAATGAGGCATTTGTATGAAGAACAATGTTTCATTATTAGCTGCAAAAAATATGTAGATCTTCAATATGAGCTTCACTGCAGCTTGTGCATGATTCTTGCTCTATTTTCATGTTCTGATGTTGATGAAAAGAAACAGCAGTTGTATTGTGGCAGCACAGCACAGAGCAAATTTCGCTCTCATAATAGTTTCCGCAGTGTTTGGTCATCAGAGAGCAGTAACAAATCCCAGCAGTGCCATCTGAAACACTCATCTGGTTAATCTCTACGTGGCAACTACATCTGCTCTCAGCGCCTACTGCCTGCACCCTTGCAGGGTTTCTGTAGGATACCAGCTGATTCCAAGGCAAATTTACTTTTTTAATAAAAGTAGAATTCTCAGACAGCAAACAGTGAGGGCACTGGATCGCTCTGGAGCAAAATGCAGGTAACAAAGAGACACATACCAGAGTATTTGGCTGAACAGCTGGGAAGGCTTCTCTTTCTCTGTTGACTACTGAAGGTGTTTGTAATGATTATATTCTTCCACTGGTTGCCTCAGAAAAATGTCTGAAGCCTTCATAACGTCCTCCATAAGCTTCCCATAGATGCCTGTGTCACACTATTCCAGTCATGGAAGCTAATGGCAGATCACATGTTGGTTATTTAAGGTCTCAAAAAGCCTCTTAACAAAAAAGAAAAAGAAAGGAAAAAAAAAAAAAAAAAAAGGAAATGAAGCTGTCTTGCATTATACCTGGAAAAGACAACAGGGAGATATTTTAATTTTAAATTATTGAATGGCTATTACGAGTGCTTCCCAGATGATGAAAATGTGAGTGTTCACGAGTTTGCCCTTCTGAAACAGAAACTGAAGTTAAAATTAGTGAAAAAGAAGGCATGGTTTAGAACACAAGAAGCAGGCATGATTTGCTGATCCATGGTTTGTCATGGATCAAATCAGATTTCTCATTATCCTTTTTCATCAGAAGCTGGATGTGTAATGCTGTCTGTATTTGCTTTTGATAATTGTGACTGTAGTCTGCCAGTTCGTTCTGTTCCCCACAATGAAGAACTAATTAAAAGGTTAAAGATATTCCCCAGTTTGAAACTCCATGGCCAATAAATTCAAATTGAGAATGAAAGAGTATTAAAGCTCAGGTACCGCATGTTAATCCACTCTGAAACTTACTTCGGTGTAGAAATAACAATGTTGGATGAAACTTTTTAGAACCTTGATTCAGATAAAAATCAAACTATGTCTGAAAGCATTCCTGAACAGTGTTCACCCACATGAGGGGAACCTTCATATAAAAAAAATTCTGTTCATAAGGGCACATTCGAGAAAAAAAGGCAAAAACAACACACACAAACCCCAACAAACCAAAAGCATGTTAAATGCACACAAGTATGCATTTGTACAATTACACATTTTAATGGACTTACCAGTTCATTCAGAAGCCATGAATTTAGAGGTAAATACAATGTAATTTTTTCAGTGACCAAACATAAAGTGTAGATAGTAATTCAGAAGCAGTAAATATTTGAATGAATTTTATATAAAATAGTAAATTTTACTGAGAAATTTACACACTTGCAATACTCCTCTAAACTACCTTGGATACTGGTAAGATGCTTAAGAATTATTCCTGGATTGTTTTGAAGTGGAGGAAAGAATGATACCTAAGGGTTTTTACTGTCATATCATGCAGCCTTCAGATAAATTACTTTCAACTTCTACAGTATGCCATTCTGTTCAGTTGATGGCACTATAAACAAACTACTTCAGAGAAATGGTCAAGTCTTTCAAATTTGTACTAGCTTTGCCTGTCTCCCTTTTCAACTCTCAAATTAAAGCAGACTAAGAGTCCTGTATGGGAATATGAACTGCCATGATAGAATTAAAGCTGCAGTATATATTTCAGGCTTACTGTCTATGAAGCACTGGGAGATGTTCAGTTAAAGGCTGTCCAAAGAACAGGATAGCATCTGCCACATGGTGGGAAAATTTTGGTGGAAAAAAAAGCCTTTGCCTTGGGCAAGCTGACTCATTTATGTTAGAATTTTCTGCCATGTTAACCACAGTAGCACAAAAAGTCATCACACTCATAATCAGGTGAGCCCTTGGCTGTTGACTGTAACACTGACATTTTCCGGTGGTCTTCACTGGAAAACAGAGAGTCTGTGAGACTGAATTGATATTTTTTACCCATGTCTTTTATCACTCATTTCTCTGGTGCAAACCAGGAAAGTTATCTGAGGAATGGGAAACCCTGGAAACCTTCCTAGCTGAGGCTGGGCTTCTGTGTTCTCTGAAAGTCATTTGTATAAGGATGAAGAGGCTCCAGCCCAGAGCTAAACAAACAATCATTTAGCTTATCTTGCAGTTAGAGTCAGACCAGGCTTGCTACTCTACATCCAAATTTGGACAGAAAATACCAAGATTACCTTTCAAATCATCCTACGAAAGTGTGGGCTGTATAGCAGAGTGGAAGAGAGTCCGGGATTCCTTTGGTGCTACAGCTAATTGCACTTGCTTTGAGAAAGAAATAAATTAAATCTGCAGCAAGTAGAATTTTCAGCTTTACAAATGTCTCTGCTGAGTCTGACAGTGTTTAGTTCACTCTTCATTTAGAAGATGCTTGCTTTCCTGTAGTAGCAACGTTGCCATAACCTTCCTATATATGGCCCCATTTTCCATTCTCACATTCTGAGACTAGTGAGTCCCTGAGGATTCAGTGACCTGCGACGTGACACAGCTCTAAAATGAAGAACATACTTGACAAGCACAGTCTCTTAGCTTTGTAAGGTCATTCACTCCACACTTACCACTGGAGAAGTCATTAGAGGAATTATATAGGTCAAACTCAAAAAATACACTGTGGTAGGTTCAGTTTCTGCTGTGGAAAAGTTTAAAAGAAACATATGAAGTCTAGCAGAATTTTGGACTTGATGATCTCTAGAGGTCCCTTCCAACCCCTACAATTCTGTGATTCTGTGATTCCATAATTCAGAGGAAGAGAGAACAAAATTTGGTCTGTCAGTCTAGGTGAACTTTGAGGGAAAATATGTTGCACAGGAGAAATAGTCCACAGTCTTTACTGTACTAAAAACTCTGAAAAACTTCCACATAGTTATAAAAATTAGCTCTATCCAACTATTCCAAATCTTGGCAGCAAATTTAGAACCTGGAAAAAAAAAAAAAAAAAAAAAAAAAAAAAAAAAAGACAATTTTCTTGACAAACCAAGTTAAAGATATTTAACATAAACTTCATATTTGAAAGTTTTCTAGGGCAAAAATTATTACCTCTGTTGTCAAAGGCCATGGGAAACCAAAATATTGAGATCATGAATTACACATCATATGGCAGGGAAAATGCAATTCTACTTCTACTTCTTGGCTGACAAAACTGAAGAAATTGTGCATGACATGGATACACATGGATACAGACTCAACTGGAAAACCATCAGTGTATTTAATAGAAGATAGACTCTTCCACGGAGCTGGGGAAAAAATGGAAATAAACACAAACACAAATAACAATAAACAGTTCTTCATTGGTGCAGTGTGTCAAGTTTAGGAAAAAAGCCTATTTCACTAGCAAGCACTGTAGGGAAACCATTTCAGTCCAATAAAAGTACAAAATAAAGTTCTTCACTATTTAAGAGTGCTAATTATAAATATAGGATCTGCCTGTTACTTTTTTAGTTATTTGGCTTTAACTGTTCCAAATTGTCACAAATGGAAAGATCAGAGAATGTAAAAATTCTACATCATAACCAGGAAAGACTAAAATAAACTATTATTAAATGCTTTAAATACCTCAAAGTTTAAACAACACAGAGAGAACAGCAATTGAACTAGCAAAAACATACCAGAATTGAAATTAGAGTGAATAAATACAGATTGTCCCAACTAAATTAAAGCTGTAAATTAGAGGAAAATGTGCAATGCTAATTTCATTAAGCACAGGAAATGTGAGAAAACCTGCTCTTCTCAGGATGGAGTAATATACATATTTATGAGCAAAGTTAGTTGTCTGGGGCATCAAGGAACTTCACAAATCAGGATCCCAGAATATTGACAGCCAAAGCTCCCGGCTCTCTTTTATAATGGAAAAAAAAGAAAAAAGAAAAAAAAAAAGAGGAGGGGGCGGGATTTGCTGCTGAGAAAGTCATTCAGTCATGCCATCACCCATCCACTACACATCTAAGTCTCTGCGATATCGTCAAAATATGCCACACAACCTGGAGCTCCGTGTCTCTAATCCTTATCAGTGAAATATAGTTAGTGAATCTTTCTTTATGCACACCTAACATTTTCACATGCCTTGTCTAGGTGGATGAAGATATATTTTAGGTATCTATTTCCTATTCTGCTCAGTCGGAGTTAAATGTCAAAATACATCTAAAAACCTGGCCTATACTCTCACCACTTTTATAGCCACTAATACACTGAAATTAAGTTTGCTAAGATACCTGCTTTATAATGGATAAATAGTTTGGGGTCCAACAAAAATGTCTTTTCATATTTAAAATCAGAACAATCTATGCATGAGAAGAATATTACAGTAAGGTGAAAAGAGCATGCTTTCATTCCTCTCAGAAGAAAAACAGTGTTATCACCTTTAGTACCATGTTAGGTTTTAGGCCCCTCACTTCGGGACATTGAGGCCCTGGAGCAGGTCTACACAAGAGCAATGAAGCTGTGAAGGGTATAGACCACAAGTCCTGTGAGGAGTGGCTGAGGGAGCTGGGATTGTTTACTCTGCAGAAGAGCAGGCTCAGGGAAGACCTTATCACTCTCTACAACTACCTGAAGGGAGGTTGTGGTGAGTTGGGAGCCAGCCTCTTCTCCCAGATCACAGCAATAGGACAAAAGGCAATGGCCTCAAGTTGCACTAAGGGCAGTTCAGGTTGGATGTCAGAAAGAGCTTCTTCTCCGAAAGAGTGGTGAAGCACTGAAATGGGCTGTCCAGGAAGGTGATTGAATCACCATTCCTGGAGGTGTTCAAGAACCGTGGAGATGTGGCCCTGAAGGGTATGGTTTAGTTGTCTTGGTGGTAATGGGCTGAGGGGTGGACTGGAGGATCTTAGTGGACTCTTCCAACATTAATGATTCTATGATCCTATGAGTCTGTTAACTGACATCATAAATTAAAAAGACTTCTTATAGGTAATACTGCTGAACAGAATTCCAGTATGTCTCCATTTTCAGAGGTCCCTTATACAACAAATGTTATGCAGGAACTCTGGCTATTAGTTTTAAAGAAAAAATGCTTACTAACTACCATTTTTTATCTTCTTAGCATCAATTCTTAAAGCTATTTTTTGAATCCTGTAGTTTTACAGTCATCTGTCGCAGCTTTTTGTCTCAAATACTCTACATAAATTCACAGAGCAGAAGACAACTGAATTCCAGCAATATATAATTAGCTGTTGCTGGTTTTGCTAAGCAGGTCACTTTGCTTAGTGTTTTTCCCTGTAGAAGTAGGCATACTTGTGCTTGTCTGATATTTCTCTTAGAACAAGCTGCTCAGTTAATGTCACCACTACTAAAAATGTCAAGGACATACTTATGTATCTAAGTTCAAATTCTGTTCATTAAAATGAATGATTGGCTCATCTTTGAGCAAACTGCATAATCGGCTGACTCTGTGTAAAGTCCTTACTGTTCTCCTTCAAGAAAGAAGCACAATCTTCTTAGTGCCCAAAACATAGATCCCAACAACTGTGAAGGTGACTCTGATACTTCACACAAACTAATATTGGCTAACCCTGACTTCATGCTGGCAGGCTTCCATCTCCATAATAAAGTTCACTAGTCAAGTTGTGAGCATCTAATTTTGAACTGCATGCAAAGGGATGACCTTGTTCCACTCTTAAGAAGAGAAAGAAAGAAAGAACAGCCTTACAGGGCAGGACAATTCAATTACACCTTTCACCTTAGGTGAAGAAGACTTCTGAAGTTTTCTTTCCAAACCCGGAGAAAAAAAGACTGCAGATTTGATTTTGAATCTCCTGACATCAGAATCAACCAAAGCATTTTTGTTGACCTGAAGAGAATAGGGCATGAAAGCAATAGGATAAGCTACACAAAATTCTCACATAGGATGCATTCCCCACATTTAGGCGTTTCATAACACGATTGATTAAAATAGAGCGTTGGATGTGCATACAACAGCACTAATACCTAAATGCCACACAAACCAGTCTGGGACAGTAATTACCAAGTGATGACCCAATGCTGGTACCTGGAGTCAGCCCTTCCACCCTATCCTGCAGGCAAGCCTGAGACTGAGCCCCCTTTCTGGTGTCAAGTAGCCCAGGGGGTCCACCCTCTGTCATGAGACAACTGACATGCAAATGTGCTTTAAAAAAAAAAAAAAAAAAAAAAAAGACATGATATGCCCTGAAGGACTGTTTTCAATAGAATCATGCTATGCTTTATAGCATGCCACCAATCACATAGCAAGGACCCATCCTCCTAAGAAAGGGCCTGAGTGATTAATTACAGAGAGCAGATTAACAACCCTGAAGTCCCCTGCTAGCTGGAGGTGCCCCGTCCCCTTTATGCACCACATTTCAAAAGCAGTTCAGCAATGGGCACAAACTTCAGAAATGACAAAGAAGAGCACATCTAAATAACATTCCCAGGAACCATGAAGATTTACTTCAGCTGGGTTTCAAAGGGCTTCTAGAATGAAGGATTATCCTTAGGATGCTCATCTTTATTTTTGTTAAAATTTTTCACTTGAAACCTGTCTTTCAGACGCTGCCCTTAATGCTCACAGAAGACATGCATTACACTCCACCACACTAGAAAGAGAAGCTTCTCAAGAGCCAGCAACTACTCTGCTATGAGCTGATCGGCTGTTAATTCTACATGAAAAATTTCCACTGAAGTGTGGATTGTCCAAACATTTCCTATGCCTTTTGATCACTTGACATTGAGGTTCACCAATTTAAGAATGAACAATTCTGCTTCACAGTTGATATTTTTCAACCCCTGCTTGTCAGCTTGTTCACCTGCAAGATGTGGATGCCTGTGGTGCATGGACTTTATTTGCACAGTATCCAGTAAATAAACACTTCGGCTGTGATTGTGAGAAATAAACACTGAAAAAAAAAAGAGAAGCGTAGGTCTCAGGCTGTGTTGCTGAGTAACAACACTTACAGCTACATAAAAATCAGAGTATTCACACAGAACCCCTTTCAGACTTAAAGAATCACAAGAAAATCTTCCATCACACTTGCCCATTAGGAAAGCAGTCGATCCTCAGCATTTCAAAAAGCACAACATCTTGTGGGAACTGATACTATGATTCCTGGCTCGGCTTTGCTGAGGAGCAACACTGATAGCTTAGAACAAAGGAAAAATGAGAGAATATTTAAATCAAGAAAGGCCCAGTGAAGCATGTAATTGGGAGAGAAACTCAGGTAAATGGCCACTGTACCTGTAGCAGGAAAGGGCATTGCCTTAATAATTTACTTGAATGAGAAAAGACAAGTTTATAACTGCCTGAGTATTGTCAAAGGAAAAAGTCGAAAGGAAATTGTAACAAAAGCATAGAAGTCTACTCTGAAATTTAAAATGGGAGCCCAAGGACGCCCATTTCTACCTGGTTTCTCTAAATATAAAAAGGAAAGCAGGAAAGAATTTACAAGAAAATTTAAGATGTTCTCATTAGTCATTAACAAAAACAAAACAACAACAACAACAACAAGTCTATTTGTCCTTTCATAGCTCATGTTGGGTTCTGGGAATGCAGCAAGCTCTGATTTAACAGAGTTCAACTTCAAATGCTGCCAGAGCACAGAAGCAACTTCAGAGTAGGGGGAAGGTGGGGCATTGCTGAAAATATAGTATGTGAGTAGCACTCTGCCTAACAGTACAGTATCTTCAGAAAATATAGGTGGTGCCCTATACATATATGAGGGCTGCTCCAAAAGTAATATCTCCTATTTTATTATGATGGCCTGCGATGTCAGAGGCAGATGTTGGAGGTATGGCAGTAGAGGTTAAACCTTCCCACCAATACTCCATTATATGTTGTTGCTACATGACATATGGCAGCAGAGGGGCAGTCTGTCAAATTGGTGTCTAACATGGAAGTATCACTGAAGAAAAAGCATGTCACTGAATTCCTCCATGTGGAAAAAAATGACACCCACTGACATTCATCAACACTTCCTGAAAATTTGCAGAGAACAACCAGTGGATGTGAGCACAGTGAGGCAGTGGGTAGTGTGTTTCAGCAGTGGCAACAGCAGTTAATCTCCACTGGTGCAGATGTTTATGAGCGCAGCATGCAGGCTCTTGCTCATGGCTGGCAGAAAAGCACACCTAAAGGTAGTGAGTGGGTTGGAAAATGGTGTTATGTAGCTGAGAATGTTCTCTATCAACCAGTGTTATAATGCTTTTTGTATCTGTTGTAGTTTCCATGAAAATAAAGAGGAGGCATTATTTTTGGAGAGAACTACGTACGTACACATGCATTTAAATCTACACATTATGTTTTTACACACAAACACCCTCAGCATTAAGCACCTCTTCACTGAGGCTCTGAACAGGTGGCTAGAAAGACATTTAATAAGACCTTCAAGTCTCATAAGCCCCCACAGTAGCTTTTTGATACTATTCAAATCAGTTATGAACTAATCAGTCATCAGAGCTGAGCTTTTGAAAAGATAAATAATTCTGCATAAATGGCATATATTTAACAGTCTGCTAAAATATACTTTAAAATATTTTACTCAGTTTTATGATTGTTTTCTTCCTTCCAAGATATAAGAAAGAAGTGCCTTTACCTAACGTAGGATTTTGCCTAGATTCCCACGAATACCAGAGAGTCTGTCTCTTCCACTGGCCTGCCTAAACCCAGAACTGCTCTTTTTTTGTTGTTTTTGTTCATTAAGAATTTCAAAATCCTGCATGGAAATGGACTATTTTGTAGACTTAATTTTTAGTTGTTACGTTCCTGCAAAGCAAGATAATCAATGACGAGCTATCAAAATTAACTAGGGGGAAACAGTAACCTTGCTTACAGACTCTGTGTGTGACTAAGAATTGGTTCTTCCATCAACACTCTTGGGGCAGCTTGAACTCAGTATGTTAACAAAGATTGAGCACATTTCTCAGTATGTTCAGGTTTGCTGTTCAAACTCAGCCTTAGGGGCAAGGGAAAGTAATTTCATGAGAATGTCTGCGTGAGAATTAGTCACAAAATTTAAAATGCCGTGCAAAAAGCTTCTCTGCACTCATGGTGTTCTGGCATGGAAGTAACGGCCTGTTTTTGGTTGCTCTAACTACTTTTTGGACCACTTGCCCAGCTCTCATTTTTTTCCAAAGTAGGGTGGAGTGACAATAACAGTAATAACAGCAATAAGTCTGTTCAGCTAACATGTCCAGGTTCAAGCAGCCATTAATAAATGCATTGCTACCTATCAGACCCCATTCTGCAAGTGTCCCATATTATGGGCTGCAGTTGCTCCTCAGTTGTATGTTTTGGAATTAGACTCTTTTCTGTACCAGTGTAACTAACTGGACAGGCAGAAGGCCAGTAGTTTTATCGCACATTTTCGAGTCAACAGAAATGGCAAATACCTTTTCATCAACAAAAATATTTTTTTGGAGATGAGGTCTGGCTCTCTCGTACACTTTACTTGAGACAAAACCCACCAGTCATGTGGTCCCTTGTACCTCCTGGAAGGTGTCATGCTTGCAAGGTGCTTCAAATCTTCTGGCAGAGCTGGGTGGTGGAGGAGGTAAGGCGCTCTAAGCCGTCTCTGACCAGGGAACAGTCAAAGAGTCACATTTTCTGTAGTCCTGAAGGTCCAGTGCAGGTTTTCCTCCGGGTACTCTGGAAATCTGAGTGAGTAGATGAGAGAAAGAGGAGGAATTAGCTTCTTCTCTGGAGCTACTGACACCTTTTCAAATGTAAGCAAGTAATAGTAACAGTAGTTCTAAGGAATAATATCTCAGGACAGATACAACCAAGATGCACTGTCATTCCCTAATATTACCAGCTTCTGTTGGTAAAAAGATAGGAGTTCTGAAATGCATATACCTACCAGCCCAGCCCTACAGGCATCTCAGGCTGACCAAACCTTCTAACCAAATAGTCCTGTCCTGGCTGTCCTCTTGGGATGCTGGAGATGAAAGTGAAGAACTTGAAGGAGAATGCAGTGACTAGGATTACTTACCCTTTTGCAGTATAAAATGATGAAGAACCTTGCTGAGCCTTTCTCTGTGTGCCCAAATCATTGTGCTGGCATAGATATGACCCTGAAACACATTTCAGCAATCAATTCTGCTTTAGTTTTCACACAGTAAAGTGCACAAAACATTATGTATGACCCTCTAATTATAAAATTGCAAGAACCATTAAAATTGCAAGGATAGATTTCAAGCCAATTAATACCATAAGTATTAATTGCTGATTGTATCTATGATCCCCTTCAGCGCTGTGGAAATCACAAATAGCAGTGGGAAGCTGAAGAATCTGGAGCAAACATGTTAAGCAATATAAGCAATTCAGAAATCTAGGTGCTTTTAAGGCTACAAAGGATGCCTAAAACCATTCTGGGTGAGATATGAAAGTGGCACCAAAAGAGGTCATGAGAGTTACGGAACAAAGTTGTTGCTATGTGTACTAGCAGGGCATAAATGTATGCCTTGAACCTGTCTGATTGACTATGCATAACAGTCATCTGTATGCCAATTGCTTGCCGTACTGTCCCTGGTTACAAATAACTCTTCTGACATGCAGTCATAATCTGCACGTTGCTGTTGCAAATAGGTACACCCAGATTAATGTGGAACATGAAAAACTACTTTTATATTGCATGCTCCTCTGTTCTGTTTCCTGAAGAGAGCTATTTCTGGTCGCTGGAAGCACTTTTTAATGGGACCATACAGAACTGGACATAACCCTCTTGTTTTACAGCAGGTGTTCTGGACTTAACAGCAAGAAATTCTGCAATTAACCCAGAGGCTTATTGATCTGGAATGACAGAGAGAAAAACGGTGTGTTTTTCTTGGTCATAGGGTGTCCATA
>PPHD01020923.1:0-13445 GCA_002909625.1 Bambusicola thoracicus | reverse complement strand
CCAGAGAGTGTCAAAGTCCATATTTTCAAATATGAAACTACTTTTAAAAAGTGACGTAAGAAGCTCTTGTATTCTACCACTCTCCACAAGATCTGTCTGCAGCCACTCACTGTTTCTACAGGTCCTGGCAGAGCACAGTGCTACTAAGGCAGAGGTGATCACTGGAGACTTATAGAGGATTATCCATGGTGACAGTCCACGGGGGAAGTTCTGCACTTAGAAATGAGTCATTTGCAGATAAGGGATGGTGGCAGGGACCTTTGTTGCAGTGCCTTCACTTACTGAATTTTGTTAGTGTGAATAAGCCTGTAAAAAGATCCTGTAGGTGTGTAGAAACCTATATCAGGGATCAAGAAGTTGGCTTACTTCTCAGGTATGCTGTCAGTTCACTGTAAGATATGCCTGGTGATCCTGGAGGCCCAGGCGGTCCAGGGAGCCCAATGCTCATACCAGAACCTGCAAAATCAAACATATTCAACAGTATCATGTTATCACAACAGGCTGTGTTGTAATGTGGACAGACAGGCTGAGGGCTCACTTTGCAGGCAATATAGGAGAGCCTTCTACAGTGTGGCTTGTTTCCACCAGCCATCTGTGCTAAGAAGCAGGGCTTAGGCCATTTTCTCGATGGGAGTTAAAGCTTGCCCCTTAATCCAAATACCAATGTACGCACAGACAGGAAGGTATCAGGCTTCTTCCTCTATTCTTAGCAAGAGCTTAGCGTGTTTCATGAACCTCCAACATAAAGCCTGCCAGAACACGCAGTTCATCTGTGGAGCCCACCAACAGACATATGTGCTGCTTTCCCTGTGCCTGCCTATCTGCAAGTGGCTCTGTTGCAAAATTTTGCATCTTTGTGATTTGATTTAATAAAATGTCCCTGCTGATAAAATGCAGTTTTTCTGCTTAAGCTGTTGTGGTGTTGCTGTTAAACAGCATTTTCCCTCTTTCAGAGTCAAAAAGCAAATGCCCATCATCTTTGGAGCAGCTCACTGATGGAATCTGGTCTTCTAGGGCGGTTCAGGGAGACTGAGCATGGACCAGGCCACTCTTTCAAGCAGGCAGTTGCAGCTATAAGGATTTGACGTTTTAGCACTCTTGTAGAGGATGCTCCAGACTCCTTTCTGCCCAGTGATTCTTAAATGCCACATTCATCCCTTCACAGTCAAGAAAATGAAGCACAGAGGAGGAATTTGTTTCAATTTCAAGTTAACTTCTCAGAGTTAGAAAGGCACTGACAGCACTTCTAAGTTGGCTAAGGTGAGGTGATGTGCCTAAGATCAGTTTTTAGCAAAGCAAAACTACTTCCAGTGTTTGTGCATAATATCTTGGATACAGGACATCTTTGTTCTCTTACAAGTCTATCACAACCCCTGTGAGGAGGTCTCTGTACTTAGGGATTCGCTCAGTCAACGCTAGATCTTTCACTGACTGCACAAGCTTTTTGTTCAGCTTCCAAAGGAATAGAAGGACAATTACTTGTCAAGTAGCTAATAAATCGTCTGGTCAACTCATCATAATCCAGTGACAGAGACATTCCATCTACTCCTGGTCCAGGAGGTCCTGGTGGCCCCCGAGGTCCAACTAGATATTGACGAATTTCTTCTCCTGAAAATAAAAGAGGTATTTTAAGACTATCCATCTGCTTAAAAAAAGTCAAGTGTGAGGAGTTCCCAGCCTGTGAGCTGAGATCCCGCACACTAGAGAAACCACCAGAACCTATACATGCAAAGCTCCCTTCACCCTGCCCCTCCCTTTCTGAGTGTCGTCTGTGCTCCATATGGTATAAGCCCACAACTGCAAGTGTGTAGGAAAGAATATGGGGCTGGGTATGTCACCAATCTTAAAAACAAAGACATAGTAAGACTTTGGGGTGGGCAGGAAGAGATAGGGAAACTTAAGAGACTGGGGGAGTGAGAAAATAAAACCCCAGGCTTTAGTGGGAGACTATAGAGGAGGGATGTAGACAGGTGCCACCTAGAGAGTCAAGGAGAGCAGGAAACTGCAGTTATAGCAGTAGGTACGAAAAGCAAACCAAGTGAACAAGTATAACTTCTGGAAAGCATGCAGACTTAACAGTACAATACACATAAATTTGTCTCCAAGGAACTTGGAAGGAGACATTGCAGTTCACTGAGCAGCACCTATGGCAGGCCTTTGCCCTCCGAAACATCTGCTGCTAATTCCAATGGGAGGCAGGAGACAAGAAGGGAAGGGCAGGCGACTGCTGGGATGCTTTATCCACATCTCCACATTTCTCTCCATGGCCACTTACTCTGCAGCATGTTCAAAAGTTCTTGGTACAAAACAGATGTACTTGATACTGAACTCGCAAATGACTGATAATGATCTGAAGAGCCTGGGGGAATGAAAAGGTTTTATGTTAGGCAAGATCAAGAGAAGACAGAAGGTGAAGAGGGGTCAAGGAGGGACAAAGGAAAGCCGAATTAATAGCTAGTAGAATGGGCTTCCCATGCAGGACAACACAAATCAGCTGCAGTTTCACATAGCATGGTCATTTCCACAGCAGTGTGGTCTCTGCTTCAAGATTCTAAGCTGCTTCCAAAAGCATTAAGAATTTCATCTACTTTAGGAGGGCTCCAAGATAAGACAGCCCTAGAAATCTGACACTACATATAAAACCAAGTACAGCCACTTGTGCTTGGGACATGGGGACATTGAAGATTCTAACAGCTAATGTTTAATGTGAGACTACTTATACAGCAATTATTAGTTAATCTAACCATTAAAGTAAGACAAGGCTCAGAGGTCACTTCAGCTGTGTGAAGTCCTGGGTCAAGACGTGCAAAAGACAGACCTGAAGAGCTGCAACTTCAAGACTGTTGTCTGTCCTCACGTTCTGTCTCCTTGTACAAGCTTAGCAGTGTGACCTGATACTCACAGAGCTTACCAGCACAGGAAAATGATGCTTACTTGTCATATAGCTCATAACACGGGTAGCCAGCTCTGCAAAATCAAAGTTCTTCCCATCTGCAGTGGTGAGGATTCCAGGTGGGCCTGGAGGACCTGGAGGACCTTGGACACCAGTCAAATAATGCCTTATGTTATCACCTAGGAAGGAAGCCCAAGATATGCCCATATCACTAGGTGAAGATGATGGCCAGATAAACAATTACTGAACTCTTTTCCCCTAGGGAAAAAATCAGGGCCAATGAAAGACAGTTCTGCAGAGGCTACAGTAGGCAACAGCATTCCATAATATTCAACGAAAATAAAGCCAGAGCAGTAGGGCTGCTGCTTCTAACAGGAGAGTGACAAGGGGCTCAAAGAACAAAAGAAAGACAGGCATGCATCACCTGACCTGTGCAAATCCTGGTTATACTCACTTTTCAGGTAATCAGTGACGTACTGCTGAATCTCTTGAGAGGAACTTCCACCTGGGCCAGGAGGACCAGGAGGCCCAGGAGGACCTGGGGGTCCCTGAATTTGTCTGGATCCACCTACAGAAAAAGGTTGTAAGGAAAGTTTTTGGTATGTCTGCATTAGACCAAGAAACGCTAATGGGTGCTGCAGTGAGACCTTCTGTCTTCTGGGAAGAGTTTTGGGAACAAACTATGGAGTGGCTTTCTCTCCTTCTATCTCCAAACACAGACGAAACATGAACTATTAAGCAGTCTAACATTTTCAATTCATTTGGCATACTATCATTCAACTTACTCAGCTTTGCAGGGCTGAACCCAGAAACCTCCCTGACTTCAGACAGATAGATCAACCCACTTTGTTCACAAAATGTAAAGCTCTGAAGAAATATAGATAGAGATCCAAAAAGCACTCAAACTCGTTAGGCTAACCCCATTGCTCCTAATCCCATCTGGCCCGTGGAAAACCAGCTTATGGACCTCCTAACTGGTCTCCACTGCAAGGTGTAAAGTGGGCCCTGCATGACTCCTGTCACCACAGTGCAGAGACACCTCATATTTTTTAAGGTTTTGTACACAAATCCAATCAGCATTAAATTGGCATCCACATTTCCATAAAACTCAAAGGAATTTTTTGTAAGTCTCCACCAGCAATATCAGCATTTCCTGATAGTATCAGAGCAATGATAGCCTCTTACCTCGAGATGTTCCTGGGATGCCAGGAGCACCTGGGACACCTGCATCACCTGGAAACCAGAGTGAGGGAGACAGACAATTATTTGGAAGTGTCACTGCATCCTGTAGACCTGGTTTATAAAACAGCTAAGCTATATGTCACCAGACAGGCAACCACCTAGTCCTTGCAATGACCAATGACTAAATCGGATTAACAGCTTGTTGGGGAAAAGTAGCCACCCAGGGCCATGTACTTGAAGGAACTCATTTTGCCATGCATCTGCTGTGCCTAAAAAGNTAAGAGGCCACAGCAGCCACCCAGGGCCATGTACTTGAAGGAACTCATTTTGCCATGCATCTGCTGTGCCTAAAAAGGGAAGGGTGGGAACAGCTCTAATTCTCTGAAGACTAGGTTGCTCCATCCTTCAGTTTTAACCAGACATGGCTGTGTGAGGCCACTAACACAGAAAGAAGGTAGATTGTAACTTCACCTTTAGGTCCTGGTGGGCCTGGTGGGCCTGGAGGTCCCTGCATGGTGACTGTACCACCTGTCAAGNGGAAGGGTGGGAACAGCTCTAATTCTCTGAAGACTAGGTTGCTCCATCCTTCAGTTTTAACCAGACATGGCTGTGTGAGGCCACTAACACAGAAAGATGGTAGATTGTAACTTCACCTTTAGGTCCTGGTGGGCCTGGTGGGCCTGGAGGTCCCTGCATGGTGACTGTACCACCTGTCAAGTGCAAAGGAGAGTCAGAAATTCAAAGGTACAAACCATGTGGACAAAATTCTTGCTCCACCAAAACTGAGTTAGATTTTGCCTCTGGCTTCAGCTTATGGACAATGTATTCACATGAGGAAAAAGAGTATGGACTGACCATGGGAAGAGAATCCTGGAAGGCCAGGTTCACCCGGTTCACCTGCTCGGGACACAGAAGAAGAAGAGGTGTCATATACACAAACTACACTGCACCTCAACAGCCACCCCTGGAAGCCTCCTTACCTGTGAATCCTCGTGGACCTCGTTCGCCTGTGAACAGGGAAGCAGAGATGCATTGTTAGCATTTTTTTTTTTTTTGCTCTGATTCATAACAGCATTTCAGCCCAAATTTCAGAATACTTTCATGGCCTTCAATTTGCAAGGCAGAAGTGGGTAAAGTGAGTAGATCCTATTTCTTCCTGCCAGGCAAGAGCTGAGGTATGCCCAACAGGGCCACCTCCTTACATTGACTTACCAAGTCCATGTTGTATTTTGCAAAAAGATTGTTCCCCATTGATCCTCTTTAATGGCAAATTTGAAGTTGTGAATGCCACTGCATGTTACAAAGCTGGGATCTGAATAGAGCAACTGTCTTGACACCAGCACTATAGACTAACAAATTTCTTTGACAATGATTTTTTTATGGAAGCAGACAGGAGTCCTACTTAGTGATCATTCTTATAGCCACAGAAAGGCAAGAGAGTTTCTGCCTCCAAGCCCTTCCTTCCTTCTCTTCAGCTGTGGTGTTGTCATCCACCCAGTATCTTGGTGAGGTAGTGGGACTCACCTTGGTCTCCCTTCGGTCCAGGTGGACCTGGTGGACCCGGTGGACCGGAGACAAATGTTTCTGTAGTTGAAACAAAAACATTTCCTTATGACATACAACAGGACATGATACAAGTTTCCTTTGGCTCCATCTGTTCATAACCAAGGACAGACTGGAACCAAAACAAACAGGACATTCTCAGGGCACAAGGTAGGGAATGAATCTGAAGAGCCTACCTGAGGTGGAAACTGAAGATCCTGGTCTCCCTGGTGGGCCTGAAGGTCCTGGCAATCCTATGCAAGAGAGACACAAATAGATTTCAGGAAGAACAAGCCTCAGTAACATGAGTAAATACATCAGAGCTGCTTCATCTCCAGCCATGGACATAACTCAAATATTTCCAGGTATAGGATAGTATCACTGTTTTTTCCATGCATACCTATCCATCCCTGTTAGTTTTTTCACCAAATGTAGGACAGAGAAACTTGCTTCTCTGTGGTGCAGTGTGCCTATCCCAGAAGGCCTCTGCTGCACTGATAGGGAAATTTCATATCCTCACCCATTCCCCTTTGCTAATGGCCAGAGAGCAAGGAATAGGGTTATGCTTCTATCTCATGCCCTCCTGCAGTATTCTACTCTGGCTGTATAAGGTCAAATTACCATTTTGCTACAGGAAATGGTGTGGGGATATGTTCCTCGTGATCAGTGCTGCTACATCTGTCTCCAGCTGGAAGTTAAGGCCATACAAGAATTAAATATAGAATTATTTCGTTGTGTTCTATGGGGATATGAGAACATTGAGCATCTTCCCTTTATGACTCAGTAGTCTTCTAGCAAATCTTGTCCAAAGCAAATCTCATCCCTTGAGCAGCATCTTACTGCTGTGAAACTGCATTAGTAGGAAACTATCATTATGGAGGATTCCACTTCCAGTATAGTCAGTCCTAACAATTTCCAACATGTCTGAGATTGTTACATGACGTTCTACAAAGCACAGGACAGAGGCTCTGAAAAAAATCCCACTTTCCAGGGTTGTTTCAGAGAAACAAGCTCTTACCTGGGGGACCACGAGGCCCAGGGAGTCCCTGCACAGATTCACCTGACAATGAAATAAACATGATTGTTATAGGGCATTTACAGAACCAAATGCACAGCACAGAAGTGTGCTGAGGTGTCCATGTGTCCCTGCTTACATACTGATCTCCGCTATGTTACATACCTGGTGGTCCAGGGGGACCTGGTGGTCCTGCTCGCCCTTGTAGATCTGCCAGCACTGTGCAAGTGAAACACAAAAGAAGGAAAAAATGTTGCTGTGAAGCTACTGCTGCTATGGAGACAGTTGTTATGTTGCTGATAGAAGTTCTTACAGTCAACAGCGGACTCAGATATTTCCCCTCTCTGCCTCAACTTTCACTTAGGTCACCCAGGTCCTATCTGAGTTGTGCACCAATTCTGGTTTGCCAGTATTTGGTTTGCAAGTTTGGTTGCCAATATGGGGCTTAGGACAGGAAGCAAAATACAGTGCCGAGCAGTCTGGAAGCATATTGAAAAAATGGGAGGTAATCTCTCTAGAGAGCAACAGGTACTAGGGGAGGGAGCAAAGGACTCAAAGGGTAGAGAAAGAGAGAAAGAACTTTCAAGGAGAGGAGAAAGGAGACTATTACACAACCATCATTTAACAAGTATCTGCACCGTGTTATCTTAATTGGAAATGGATCTTCACCTTTAAGTGGAGGCACAAACTTAAAGCTCAGCAATGCCTAGGTCCAAAACTGCACGAGGGATGAGGTAGTACTGGAAGCACGGTCTGGGATCTATGACCTCATTTTGGTGCACAAAGAGGGTGATTTGACAAATGCCATTTATGGCTTTATGTCCTCCTCTGCCCTGCCTCTTTTGGACACTTACGGAGGTCCTAGACCCTAGGAATACTGATTTTAAGTGCATCACATATCTAGTATTGCACAGAGCAAGCTGGCACTTTGTTCAGGACACTGCTAAACCATTCTGTTCTGCTCTACTAATTTCCATCTTGAAATAGCATTTGTTCTCTTGTGAATTCACCCTCTAACTTGCTGAGATATTCTTATATCCTTCCTTTCCTGTTCTTCAGATTAACATGCTCTTTTAAACTGATTCTCCACTTACAAATGGCTCCATGTTCATCCAACATAGGGAACTGCCCTACACAAACACGGTGACCAAAAGGCTAAACCGAGGCCCCACTGATTTTCTCTTTGTGTCACGGGCCCAGTACCTCCTAGTTAGTTTTGAAAGTACTTCAGGATGCACAGAGGAGAAGCAGGGCAGAAGAGGAGGTGTGCGTTTGGTAACGTCCCATCACCAAACACATGCACACACACTTGCCCTATGGCCTGCTGAGGGAAATGAAGCAGAGGCACCTCCTGATCAGGCCCCAAGGCCTCCAGCACCTGTCCCAGAAAAGGAGTAGAAAGTTGTGCCCGCTTACTCTGAGATGCTAGTGATGAGACTTCTGTCCTGATAGTTTCTATCACAGCTTCACCTGCGGATCCCTTCTCGCCCCGTGGACCTTTTTACAGGAAAAGAGAAGAAAGCAAATTAGTTAATAGAGAGAGGCAGACACTTTGTACCCACTCCTCCTCTTCCTGAGGGTGGGTTCAGACTGGGAGCTGAACTCAGTCTCTGGCTCTGTGGGACACTGGACTCAAATGTGGAAATGACTGTACAATTTGCTCTAACAGGATCATACAAAAATAGCTAAGAAGTGTTCTCAGGAGAGTCAGCTCTGCTCAGGCCTTTCCAAGCAGATGCCTATGTAATTGACAGTGGTTTCAATGACATTATTATCAATTTGGCTCTAGTTTGTTCTTGCACTTTTCAAAATAGCAGGAAGCATCCAGGCAAGCTATATCCCCTACTACAGGAAGGCAACTGCAGCTGAGAAACGCAGTAGAAATGCCAGCCTCCAGAAAAAATAACAAGAGGAAAAAAACCAAACATTTTCAGCTTTCACATCACACTTGTTCTTACTATTTCTCCCCTTCCCCTAGAAGGGGAAAAAAAAAAAGTAATTCTTTAAAAGATTAATTAAGCCCAATAATGCAGTAAAATGAACTGAAAGGAAGAAATCCACAAACAAAAGGGAGTGAGATTGTGCCAAGGGCTTAGAGACTAGAAATAAAAGAAAACTGATGAATTCCATTTCCAGAAGGAACAGAATCAGGGCTGATAGAGAATTGTACCTTGTTGTCCAGGGAGACCAGCTGGCCCAACAGGACCTAGTTTCAAAGTTAAAAAAAGAAAGAGATTGCATTAGATTTTCCTGGTTACATTTTATAATAGCAGGAGAGAATCAATAGGTCTTTTATAAGAACAGAAACTACAATGTATTTGTTTGCTCAATAAATAGAATTGCTATGGGGGTATGAATTCATCAGTGCCCCATGTACTACTTGAAGCTCTGGAAAAGAGGCTTCCATCTTCTGGCAACTGATGTGCTCAGTGCCTCTTGGACTGGGGAAATTACCAGAATAGCACTGATCACAACAGAAACGCAACAGATTGAACCCTTCTCTTGCACTGTCTGCTGCAAAGCCTTGATCTACCAAACCAGGTCCAGGATTAGCTCCAGCTATACATATATATATATGGGAGAGGCACAGAAATGCCATGAAAATCAAAGGCCAGTGGGATTTCTGGTTTTTTGAGATCAAAAGTAAGACTGGAAAATACATATGGACTTCAATTCTAACGCAAGGAAAGAAATCAAACATAAGCTTGTTTTCCTGAGAAGCAATAAAGTTTGAGTTGAGTTGCTGAATTTGACCTCTCTCTAGATGGTACTCATCAGATCAAGACAAAACAACAGGGTTCCCTATTTCTTCATCTTTCGGCCCTCCCTTTGTCCCACGCCTTTGGGGCTGTAACTCATTTCTCCCTTGGGGCCACTGCCTCCCTAACTCTGCCTGAGATCTTGGTCTTTCCGCAGGGAAGGGTGAGGACCATGTATATCTAGATTGCTTGAGCAATCTTGCCTCCCAGACAGGGTAGCATGGTAGAGACAACAAACATTACATATTAAATTAAAAACTGGATATACAGCTATGCAAGGTGCCTGCAAAACAAAACAAAACCAGTCTGCAGAGGAGCAGCTTCCTTACCTGGAACTCCAGGGGGTCCAGTGGGGCCAATTGGTCCTGGAGGACCTGGTGGGCCTGGCAGAGCAATAGTTGATGAACCCTCTGAAACACAAACACAGACACTTGTACACATACAGATACACATACACACAGCAAACATGTAACAAATCTGTTCTCAAGGAATGATTTGACCATCTGTAGCATATGTATTCTCCCAACACTGAGAGCTGCCAATATGGGTCTGGCACACAGTCAAGATGAATTTGGAAGGGATAATGAAAAAAAAAACAGAAAATTATCCAAAAGTGGAAGTGTTTGAACTCTCACAACAGTACGTACCAGCACTTATGACTTTGCCTGGAGCTCCAGGCTCTCCTAAGAAAAGAAAGAGATAAATATGAACTTCATTTTTGGGAAAGATCTGTCACCAGCTCAATTACATTGTCTTATTGCTCTTATTAAACATGTGATTTCTATTCTCTTTGCCCTTGATCTCTCATCTAAGAAATGGTATTATTAGAAGGTCACGAAGGAAGCAAAGGAGCCCACTTAATCCAGAGATCATTCAGATTCTCTCTGATCTTTCCAAGCACCATATCAGCCAGAATAGACAATGGGGCTAGAGTTATCAGAGGCAGGTGCACAACTTCCACTGTAGTTACCAGACATCATACTCATACATCCAGGGTAGAACAGATTTTGCTAAGATTTTCTCTTCCAGAGAACAAATTCTGCTGAGTGTCTCAGCTGACACGCCGCATTTCATGTTTGGTCAGGGAGGTGCTGGCTATTCCTTGTTCCACAAACCTTCCTTTCCTAAAGCCACTAGATGCCACTGTTGATTCAGGGACTGGTCAACAGAGCAGATATTCCTCTCTAAAATGAAGTGCTTAGAAAGAAAACAAGTATTAAGGAAGAAACAAAACTCACCTTTAGCCCCTGGTCTGCCTGGGTTGCCTGGAAGTCCTAAAATGAGGATTTAAAGAACAATTTAAAATAATTAGTAGAAACATTGTTTGTTTGGTTTTATCCATATACTCCAGTGAGTTTCACTAATAGATTTATAGAAGGCATTTCCTACTCCATAGTCTGGCTTCCAACATTTATAAGCAGATTGTGCCTTCTTTACAAGGTGGAAGAATTCAAGGTGGACTGAGCTGGGAGTGTCCTTGGGCAGAGGTAGGGGCTTCCCATCTTTCACTGTTCCCTAGGTTTGCCTGTAACTTCTCACAGATACTGTTCCCTTTTCAGAGGTTCCTGGACAAATTCCCTGGTGACTTGCTGCCCCCAGACTACTTCTGACTGTGGAACATCGCATCCTTTTTTCCATCTCTACTACAACCCCCCCTCTCCCCTCTGTTTCTGCTGCCGATTACAAGGATTTTCGAGTGATACACAGAAAACTAAACTTGCTCCAAGGCTATGCATTCCTCAAAACTTATGTACCAACCATAAAATCTGTCTCAAAACCAAGGGAGATGCAGAAAACTTGGGATATTACTTTGGAAGCCCTGAGCTGTAGATAGGGAAAATTAGAACTTCTTTTGAGCTCATAATGAAGTGCATCATTGATAAACTGGAACATGGTGAAAAAACCTACCTGGTGGTCCTTGGGGTCCTGTGAGACCTAGGTGGGAAAAAAACAAAAAAATCAAAGATTTTTTAAACAAATTTTCACACAAACTTTGGGCGGGAGGAAGAAAAGGCAAGATAACATTTGGTTAAAATTACAGCAACTCGTGATGCAAGTCAGCTTAGCACCTGGTATATAAATGTTGGCTTCTAGCAGCTGAAATTCTCATTTGCAGTGTGCACAATCCTGAGATCACAAATAGTCTAGATTCCCTTTGTATTTTACTTTCATCGCTTTCTTATGCTACAGAAATACTCTGCCAACATTAACTTCAAAATAAGACCAAAAATTTTTGACAGAGATGTATTCCTGACCAATAAATTGGTTTTGTTCTCTGTGTTCTTTTACCTGGCTCTCCTGCATCTCCAGAAGGACCTGGAGGGCCTCGGGCTCCTGGCATTCCCATGAGACCTGGTTCACCTAGGAATAAAATCATGTTAATGACCTGTAATTCACTGATTTATAATCTCCCAATTCATTCAAACTTGGCCACCAGGCATCCTTCAGCACTCTATTGTATCATCATAGACAAGTGGACAGTTTCAGCATCATGTACTTGGAGATGAACAGAAAAGAGTTGTGTAGCGAGAATAATTCTGTCAGATTTACAGCCAGCTCCATTATATGTTGTAGTCCCATGCTTACAAGGCTGACTATATTGTTTTTCTGAGACAGTGAGACATATGCTGCAGCATAAATCTACTGCCATCTTCTTCTACTCCTTTTACAAATCAGCCACCAACCTTACCAGAAAGTATTTGTTCTTATACCTCAGAGGAATCTCTTACCTTTTTCACCTGGCTGTCCATCACGGCCAGCTTGTCCTGTTCAAAGAAAACAGATTGTTAGGGACTGGTGAAATAGAACCATAGTTGCCCTGTCCTCCTACTATGCAGAGTACAGCCTTAAACAATAAATCTCATTCCATTTGAATAAAACCTTAGCTATAGTTACTGAAGATACTGAAAAAGCTCACTTGAAAGTATAAGGACAACTTTTTGAGAATACAGACTAATTTTAGCTATTTAGAGAGAAGATCGGTGATCACAATCAATGATTCCACTCCCAAGTTATTCCCTCGTCTGGACTCATAAGAACAGACACTTAGTAGAAATTACAGTGGCCAAAAACCCAGCCATTTTCTGTTACGCACCTGCAGGTCCTTTAGCCCCTGGCTCTCCTGGAGGACCAGGTATGCCTCTTGAGCCTTGTTCACCTGTAATTAGATGACAAAAATGAATCAAATCTCGGAGAAGATATAATTTATGACTGACAGTAATACTTAGTGCTTTGCAATTGAAAAAAAACAGCACTGTAGGATGTTCAAGCTTTATGATTCATGACTTTCTCTGGGCATTAGAAATGCTCAAGGGAAGTGAATGCATGGCACATGAGGGAGAATTTCCACCCAGACAAAATAAGATGGTACCAGGGATAGGATCTATTTGATAAGAACTTAGGTACAAAAATAAAACTCCTATAACCAGTAACATCTTCATATTTTTTCAGAAAGCTAACTAGCATTCTCTGGAATATATAATTTTTTTTAAATTAAAACAATGCAAACGTATATTTTACAACCTGATACTTCAAGAATACAATCAACTGACCTGTCATTCCACGAGCTCCTTTCTCACCCTGATCACCTGCAGAACAAAAAAAAAAAGGAAGGATTCTGTGAGATTGCTTCACTGTGAAATGTTTCCATCAGAGAACAAGTCTGCTCTCTGATCAGAGCACAAAATAACGAGGCAAAGAAGAATACAGCTAACTCCCATGAACAATATCTATATCTGAAGGAACTTAAATAAAAGAGCCATAAAAGATTTAATTGATCGATATACCTTTGGGTCCTGGGGATCCAGTAGCGCCCTTCTCACCTGAAAGATATATGGATGATTAAACAGTAGGTACTAACAAGTCAGAAGGGAAAGGAATTTCAGGCACCAAGGAAATCCACAGGGAAGTACAGGAACTCCGTATCTGAGAAACTCAAACTGTAACTTCCTTTCCTTCATTATAGCTCCATCCATCATTATAGCACCCAGACCTCATCCAATCCTCATTCAGAATTTTCTATTACCTGTCTCTTCTGTTTATCCCTATTTGCTTG